>APFE030609352.1:0-10574 GCA_000404065.3 Pinus taeda | reverse complement strand
TATTCTGGGACAATGCCAAATCTTCAGTAGGTGTCCGGATACAATGAATACTTCCTCCTCCTCCATCTATAAATGACTATCACCCTGCATCGAACCAACTAAGTTTTGCAAGAGCTAAGGTGAGCTAAGATTATGCTGGATTGATAGTGAAAGCTGAGAGAGAAGTTATGCTGCCGAAATACTGAGAGAGGAAGTCACTTTGCAAGGCATGTTTAGCTGCTGACCCAGTTGGAGGAGATTTCAACGTCAGGCCTCTTTGGTTGTAATTCTTCTCTTCTTTTATTGAATAATGAACGACTATTGTTATGGTTCCACTCACGTGTCTCCTGATGATATTTGAGTTATATCTTGATTGACTGATATATAATTGCATGTTCTGGATTTTACGCTTGTGTTGGATTGTTCTTTGTTTGTGCAGGTGTCCATATGTGGAGCGTAAGGATAGTGACCAGCCAAAGCTAAAGGACAGGAGCGGCATTTCTGCAACAACAAATAGCGTTGGATTCTAGGTAGATCGTTCTAATCGATCTTTAAATTATGCAATTAGGAATCTGCGTGTAGCATGTGTGATTGTTGCTAGACCCCTGTCGGGCTAGTGGGATCGCCTCTGTCCGCAGAGGGGATTTACCAACTCAACAATTTGGCGACTCCACTGGGGAGGCTTGTTGATTGTTTTTGTATTGTTTGATTTGTAAATTGTGGACGGAGTCTGAAGAGCGGCCAGGTAGCCTTCGAAACACTTCTGCTATGTAGAAGTGAAGTAGATCAACGCCACTTCAGTCGATCTCTGGTTCAGTTTACAAACTGGACAATCTCAATCTTGCTTTGCATGCCATTTTTCCCTCATTTATTTGTCTGAATAATTTTCTTGGTTAGAGTTCTTGCTATCTTTTTACTTGCTGGCTCTGTCTAGATACTAGAAGCCAAGCCTGAGACCATCCGTTCTGTCTTTTTGCCTGGCAAACTCTGCTAGCGCATTTTTTCTTTAAACAGTCGTGCTGGTTGGCGCGTGTTGCTCTCAGACAACTCGCGCCAATCTCTGTTTAGCGTGAGTTGCAGACTTACAGTCACGCCGCACTGGTTAAGTTTTTATTAAGCTTGTTTTCCAGTCTCTTAAAGCTTGGGTCTGTGTCTTTTGCTCTTTTTATACCTCCTGGAAGTCTGTTGGATTGATATTTGGCTGGTGGTTTTTTCCATCCTTCAGTTGTTCGCCTTTGTCCATCAATTTTACATCTTGGCCTTTGTGGCTTTGTTATCGAGCCTTCTGTTGGATTTATGATTTTCAGATCCAGTCATTTTATTGATTGATTTCCATATTCTTCTGGTGGTTATATGAATTTTACATTTCATGCTGCAAGTGTCTCGTTTTTAGCTTGCTTGTTTTTACCTGACTTCATTGTAACTTAGCTTACATAGTTCTTTGAAGATCTTGGTTTTTCTTTGCTTTGCTGGGTTATTGTTCATGTTTCAGATCTGGTGATAGATTCTTTAGAATGAATTATCTAGTTGTGAATATCTCTTGAAATCCATTAAGTGCATTATTCTATTTTTCAGAGGAAAAGGAAAAAAAATTTTACTTTTCATTGATTAGCATGTTATGTTAATTTTTGCTTTCAAAAAAGAAAAAGAAAAAGATTTTTCCTTTCTTGTTATTAGCTGCATTAGGATTTGTGGGATCGTTTTGTTTGTGTGAACCTCTTAACTCTTCTGTAGCTAGAATTCATCCAAGCGAAGCGAATACAATTCTCGCATGTAGTTGCATGTAGGACATTTCAAGAGATCGCATACGGTAAGCCCAGAAACTGAGACTTAATCAAAGATAAACCATAAAATTAATTCAATGAACCTAACAACGCATTGAAACTTAACGCTCACATTCTAGAGGTCTAGGTTAGAGATGTGTTCCGGCGTCGTTAAGCCTGGTAGTTTATTATTGAGTGGTTGGGTGATTTCTCCACGGTGAAACGATAGGTGCCAGTACGGACTATGCTCCCACGTACCGTCGAGTATAAATTGGGAGACCCCTATAGGCTTACAACCTTTGATCCACAGGAAGCCAAGTCTGCCGCCCTACAAACCGTAATGCACTGAACACAGCATTCGGGAAGATTGACTGCAGTACGGGAAGTCCTTGGTGATCTTCTAATCGCTAAGGTGTATAAGCAGTTTTACGGATTGTTTGGCAAACCCCTTTTACCTAGATTTCCAGAGTAGTCAGCTTTTGATCCTTTTCAGACTGTCTAACAGAAAAGGTGTAAGTGAGCAGCTTGTCACTTCGTGCTCATTAAACAATCGAAGGAGACTAGAGTCATCTTTTCGTCCTTTTCTCGACTCTTTAAAGATGAAAAGGTCAAGTCAAGTGTCATAATAATTTATCTGGCCACGATCACATAACCCGGTTAATTTTGTTTGCGTTAGTCTGTGTAGGAACTGGTTTCGCTAAGTTTCCTTGGGATTTTGTGAATTTTCACCCTGGCAGAACTACCAATTTCGCCTTCCGAGGGTCCGGTTGTGAGTCAAATTATCCCTATCATTCCAAGCGTACAACCGATCAGCTCTCGCGCTCCAGGCGACAAGGATTATCAGTCTTACACCAACCCCATTTGGGAGCCTTCTCAGAATGGTATCCCTTTTTGGGAATATACTTCTCCTCGGAAACCTTTTCCTTCCGACATGGAAAACCCATCACCTACTACTACTGACAAATCCGGCATGCCAGGGGATGAAATCCCTAGCACGATGGAGTCTACACATGTTAGTAGGAACGCTTCTACCAGGGGACTGCCTCTTGGTTATAAAGCACTGCGCGATTTTATATCGTCTCCTTTTCCGACCTCTATTTGGTCACCACCCGTTTTTTCCAATACGGAGCCATCGACTCCGCCACCTCGCGGTACAACTACTACTTCGGTGACAACCCCTCCGCTTATATCTGTGGCTTCTTCAACGCCTATTTTTAGCCGACCTTCGTCCTCTTTATTTGCAGGCTTTGATCCTACATCTAATGCGTCACTTGGGGGGCAGTATGATCAGTATCTACCACCCTTCGGTACTGGGGCAGGTTAGTTATCAGTTGGAGAGATTTCGGTCCCGCTATCCATAGATTGGGGTTCCACCTCTTACCATGGTGGTCAAGTGTCGTACGCTCAACCTGAGATACCACACTAGCAAAATCCACAAGGACAATCCTTCCAAGGAAATCCTTTTGCTTCTAGTGGTACCTTTTTCACTCCTCATACCCAACCTGCTGGCAACCCAGGTCACCCTTCCATTTCACAAGCTCAACCTAGTCTCCAGCAAGGTTCCCATACTGGACAAACTGGTCAATCGTTTGTTAATCCGAATCAACCTAACGTCCAGTATACCCAAGTTTCGGGCCAAGCTGCCCAAACAATTGGTCAACCAACTGTCCAATATACTCAGTTTTCTGGACAAACTGGTCATCCTCAAACCCAACCATTTGGTATGGGAGGACATCCCTCCGCTGCATATTCGCAAGGAGGTCAACCTCAGTATCAGCAGGGAAGCCAACCCCAGTATCAGCAGGGAGGCCAACCTCAGCATCAGCAGGTAAACCAAACTCAGTATCAGCAAGTGGGCCAACCCCAATACCAGCAAGGCTATCCTTTTACTCAGATAGCCCAAGGTTATCCATCTACTGGCATTGCTCAACCTGGCACCTGGTCCCAGGTTGGATCTCAAAATCCGTCTGGTTCTCAAATGCAGGCTGGAGGTCAATCTCAAACGTTTTACCAAACTCAGCCTGGGTCTGAAACCCAATTTGGGGTCCCACCGCAATACGGTTACCAGCAACCCCAAGGCCAACCTCTGTTTGTTCCTTACCAAAATTACCAACAGCCACATGCTACTTCCGCAACATCGTTTGGTAACCCATATGTTAGGGGGCAGAACGCTAACCCCTATACACAGCATACTATGGGGGCAAATCCATCAGGGCAAGGTTCTTGGGGGCCACCACCACCTGGTTGGAACCTGGGTGTCCCATCGTTCCAACAACCTCAGATGTCATTTGATCCTCAATTACCATTTTTAGCGACTCTTGAATTACCGGATGTGTCTAAATTGACTAATGACCCTATCCTTCATAATCCTTATTGGCCTCCGGTTCCCACCAAGATTCCTGGTGATTGCCCGAAATTCGATGGCAAAGCCAATGAGGATCCGCAAGCTCATGTCATGACGTATCATCTATGGTGCTCATCTAATTCATGGCTTGATGATTCGATTCGGCTTCGTCTTTTTCAAAGGACGCTCACCGGCTCTGCCGCTAAATGGTATATTGAGCTAAATCACGGATCCTTTCAGGATTTCAACTCAATGGCTATGGCATTCCTTACACATTTTCAGTTGCCCATTCGTTATGAAACGGGCAGGCACCTCCTTACGTCCTTACGACAGTCAACTGCTACGCATATCTCTGATCATATCCATGAATGGAGACGGCGTAGACGTATGATTAAATTTTCGATTCCTGACCAGCTTCTCATGGATTGGTTCACGACTTCATTCGTGCCTCCAATAGCTCGGGATATTGCAATGGGAGCATGCGTTACTGAAGAGCAAGCTATTGCGCGCGCTCAATACCTTGACTTAGTTTATTCTCAGTCAGGTACATTATATGATTATTTGCCTGATGCCCCTAGACCTGGAACGTCCAAAACCCCGCCAACTCCTACAGTTGACGGTATTATCGGCTCTGTGAGTTCATCCTCTAAGAAAAATTCCGTAAACCCTGGAAAGCAAAAGTTTAATACTCCAAGTGAAAACACTTCCCAAGTTACTCCTCCTCCTAAATCTACTTCCGAGGTTAATGTCATTCAGTCAACCAAGACTGACAAAACATCGAAATCAAAGAAGAAGGAGAAAGGAAAAAACAAACCAGAACAACCTAAGCAGGAACAACCTAAACCTCAATCTGAGGAGAGTGTCAAACACAAACCCAAGTACCCTTGTTTCATTTGTGATGAGGACCACTACACCAAAGACTGCCCTCGGCGGTCTGAAGTTAGTCGTTTGTTGAAAGGTGCTCCTAGGGTTCCTGCGGTTCTTAAAGAACACTTTCCTTCGCAGCAGACCCAAATGGTCGCTGACCCCTCTCAACCTCCCTCTTCTTTCGGTTCCCAAGTGTTTATGGCGGGTACGGTCCCTATTAACATCAGTACTCGAACAAAAGAATATCCGTCTGCCGGCAAGGAGCCTGAAGTTACTCCCAGTGCTCCTCCTTTCAGCTCAAGCCCTCTCCACATCGAGAGACCTAGTGCTGAAGTGCCTATTCGACCCCCTCCAAAAGGAGTACTCCGGAAATATTCTTACAACCCAAATGCCCGTGCTGCTCAGCACTATAATATCGTTGAGGATTTAGCTCAGACTCCCTCGGCTATGTCCGCTTTAGAAGTTCTCCAGAGCTGCCCCTCTCAGAGGAAGTCCTTTCTATCCGCCATCGGCGGCATAGATCCGGCAGATTCGGATTTGATTACGTTCGATTTAAACCACCATACTCAGAGACTGCCTCCCCAAATCGCCTTTCTCATACAGGTAGTTATCGATAAGAAAACTATTCATCGCACAGTCATTGATGAAGGTGCTTGCACTTGCATCATGTCTGTGGCATGTTGGAAAGCTATTGGTTCTCCAACATTGAGTCAATCTCCCATAACCTTGGAAGCTTTTGATGGAAGAGCCTCACGTCCTTACGGTATTCTCCCACGATTACCTATTTCTTTGGAAGGAAAAACGGTCGAGATGGAAGTTGAAGTCGTGGACGCTACTTTGACGTACAACCTCCTTCTCGGACGCAGTTGGATTTACGCGATGCAAGCCGTTGCTTCATCCTATTTTCGTATCATCCGCTTCCCTCACAAAGGGAAGATTATTACGGTCGACCAGCTGAATTTTTTCGCTTCCTCTTCAGAAGGAACCATCCCTTTTGTGGAACATACCACGAAGTCATTTGAGAGTCTCGGTCACGGACTTTTTAAAGAACCTGCCCTTATGGGTGTTTTTCCAGCCTCACCTCCCAATGTCGCTTCCGTCAATATGATCTCTACTTGTCTCGATCCATGGTTTGTTCCTCCCATCGACCAAGTAGATTCATGGGGCGACAAAATGCCGTTGAGTCCGCCGAACTCAACTATGCTGAAATCGTCGCTGCATCGGCTTCTGAACTTGCTCTTTCGAGCAAAATTTTTCACACACTCGCTCCATCTCTAGGGATTGTAGATCCAGCTTCTTCGGATCCTTTACACCAGATATTCTCTTCCAATGAAGCAATTATAGAGAACATGTCTCTCGAGGAACTTCCTTGGCACCATACCCATCATCGTTCCTCGTTGCTCTCTGTCCCTCAGAATGAGCCGACTATTATTCAACGGTTTGCTCCTTGTTCCCCATTCTGATTCCTTCAGCCCCCTATTCAGGTTTATCACTCATCTTCTGAAGGTAATATGGCGAACATCACGCAAACCCAACCCATCGACATCTCTATCAAACATGGGATTGTCGAACATGTTCATATCGGAGTCACTTGTACTCCGAAGGAGATTCAAATTTACTCGAAACTTTTTCACGAATTTCGCGATGTTTTTGCTTGGTCTTACGAAGAAATGCCCGGCATTGATCCTAACATCGTGGTGCATGAAATCATTACATACCCTGGTGCTAAGCCTGTTCGACAACGTTTACGTCAAGTACACCCTCGAAAGGCTGCAACGATCAAGGCCGAAGTGGAAAAACTTCTTAAAGCTGGTTTCATTTACCCTATACCACTCACAGATTGGGTTTCCAATATTGTACCTGTCACTAAAAAACAAGGAACTATCCGTGTCTGTGTTGATTATCGCGATATCAATCGGGCCTGTCCAAAAGATAATTTCCCCACACCTTTCATTGATCAAATTATCGACGAATGTGCAGGAAGCGAAATGTACTCTTTCATGGACGGCTTTTCTGGTTATAACCAGATCAATATTGCTCCCGCTGATCAACACAAAACTGCTTTTATCTATCCGTGGGGTACCTTTGCTTACAAGAAACTCCCATTCGACCTCAAAAATGCCGGGGCTACATTCCAACGTGCAATGTCTTATGCTTTTCATGACATCCGACACATTGTACAGCCTTATCTCGATGATCTTCCAGCTCATTCGGCTAAGCGTAAAGACCACCCTCCTCATCTTCGTGAAATTTTTCTTCGCTATCGACACTACAACATCAGGCTTAATCCTCATAAGTGTGTCTTCTGCGTAGAAACAGGCCGACTTCATGGATTTGTCGTCTCCCAAGAGGGCATCCGTCTGGATCCCCTCAAAGTCGAAACTATTGTGAATCTCCCTCCCCCTGCTTCCTTACACCAACTGCAAAGTCTGCAAGGAAAAGCGAACTTTTTACGTCGTTTTATCCCGAACTACGCCGAAGTGGCTAAAGGCTTTACGCAGCTACTTAAAAAGGATGTCCCTTTTCACTGGGATGCGGTGGCTCAAGAATCTTTTGAGCGTCTCAAAGATCTCCTTGTCTCTGCTCCATTGCTTCGGCCTCCAAATTATCATCGCGACTACATCCTATATTTAGCCGCTGCCGATACCACTATTGGTATGGTTCTTGTCCAAACTGACGACGATGACACTGAGCATGTCATTTATTATCTCAGTAAAAACCTCCTTGACACAGAAACTCGATATGCACATGTCGAGAAGTTGGCGTTAGCCGCTGTTTGCGCAGTCCAACGTTTCCGCCACTATATTATGTTGCGCACTACTACAGTGATCTCTGATTGCAACCCCATGACGTATATCTTGTCACGCCAGCTGCTGGGGGGCAAATACTCTAAGTGGATTGTCATCCTCCAAGAGTTTGACTTAGAGTTCACTTCCGCCAAGTCTAAGAAATCGCTGGTTTTCGCTGAATTAATTTGCTCTTTACCGTCTTCTTCTTCCCCATCTCATACGGAAGATCACATCCCGGATGAGACCTTGTTTCTCATCAGCACCCTCGACCCCTGGTATGGTGACATTATCACGTATTTGCAAACGTCCTCCTTCCGCCCGGGCACTTCTAAAGACGCTCGACGAAGGATTCGTCATCAATCCCAACCATATCAGATCATTGGGGATACTTTGTATCGCCTCGGCACCGACTCTGTTCTCCGCCGTTGTCTTACTCACGAGGAAGCTGAGAGAGTCCTCAATGACTGCCACTCAGGTGCTTGTGGCGGCCATATGTCTGGCTATGCTACTGCTCAGAAAATTCTCCGCGCTGGCTACTTTTGGCCTTCCATCTTCAAATATTGCATTCTTACAGTCCGTTCCTGTCACGAGTGCCAAATTTTCCAACGGAAGATGCGGGCACCCGCTGCTCCTTTGCACAGGTTGTTACCGTCGGCCCTTTTGCCAAATGGGGCATTGATTATGTTACCTGTAACCCTCGCTCGGCCGGGGGGCATGGGTACATCATCGTCGCCGTTGATTATTTTACAAAATGGGCCGAGGTGATGCCTACACTCAATGAGGACGGTCACACAGTGGCGCAATTTTTGTTTAATCATGTTATTTCGCGATTCGGCGTCCCTCAAGCCATCGTCACTGATCACGGAAAGCATTTCCGGAATCATATGATGACATAACTGACAACCCAACTAGGCTTAAAGCACGATAGTTCTACCCCGTACTACCCTCAATCCAATGGCCAAGTTGAAGCGATCAACAAGGTCTTGGTTACTATGCTTCAGCGCACCGTTGGCATACACAAGTCCAATTGGCATTTGATGTTGTTCCCTGCTTTGTGGGCTTACCGAACTTCCGTGAAGGATGCCACTAGTTTTACTCCATTTCAACTAGTCTACGGACTAGAGGCTACCCTTCCGATCGAATGTGAGATCCCTTCATTAAAATTAGCCATCGAGCTGCTTCCTAACACTACCCCATTAGAAGAACGCCTCCTTTATTTAGAGCGTCTAGATGAAACTCGTCGCCTAGCTAATCTGGCAATCGAAACGCAAAAGAGGCGGGTCAAATCTCACTTTGACCAGACTGTTCGTCCACGTTCCTTCGAAGAGGGAGACTTAGTTCTCCTATATGATCAAGCAAAAGAAAAGTTAGGACCAGGAAAACTCGAATCCATGTGGTTAGGCCCTTATATTGTCAAGAAAGTTTTAGACAAAGGAGCCTATGAGTTAATAGATTATGAAGGAAATCCTCTCGCGCAGCCTCGTAATGGGCTGTATTTGAAAAAGTACTATGCATGATGCTAGTACGCTTCTTTTTGTATATACATGTATTTCAGCAAATGTGTTGTCTATATGTGTTAAAATTTTTTAAACTTGATCGTCGCTTGTCGCTTATCGTGTTTTCCGCTTCTTGTCCAGATGTCTAATACGCCTCATATTGGTTTCGCTGATGGTGCCTGTCGCAGTACTCGTAACTTATCCTCCGCGGCATGGGTGATCTATGATCCTCATGGTGAACTGGTAAATCTTCAAGGTGTCTATTTGGGTCGTACCACGAATAATGTCGCCGAATATTGTGTCGTAATCGAACTCCTTGCTGAAGCAATTAATTTTGGTATTCGGGCATTAGTGGTAAACCTGGATTCTCAGCTTGTCGTCCACCAGCTCAATAGGCGTTATTCCGTCAGAGACCATCATATTTTAAGGTTGTATTTACGTGTAAAATTGTTAGAAAGGAATTTTGAGTTTATTACGTATCAACATATTCCACGACAATTGAACATAGTATCTGATGCATTGGCCAATCGTGTATTAGATAGACATTTGAGAAATTTGTAAATAACACATATGTGTGAGTCCGAACGAGAATGTTACTTATGGTCCGCTTTCAGCTCTTTTCCTGACCTTTTAAAGCGGAAAAGATCGCCGAGTTGTCCCTCTTGGCTCGTTAAACAGTTACTAAGGGGCAGTCGTTTTAAGTTCTTTTATCGACCGTTAAAATATAAAAAGATTACCGGGTTTTTGTCATTTCAAACTCATTAGTGGTTACGAAATGACGTAATTTTGATCCCTTTTCTACTTTTTCAGGTCAAAATCACTACTCATGAAAAGTACTCCTCGGTCGTTTTGATCGGGCGGTTCTTTCGGGTATCATTTTACACTTTTTCGGACCCGAGAGACACAACTCTACGAAAAAGGACCTCTAGAGTTTTCTTTTCCGTGTCTTTTTCAAACTCTCTAAAAATGAAAAAGACTCCAAGTTTTACCTATGTCGGACTCGTTAAACCCTGACGACATTGGACTCGTCATTATGACGAAACTTGAGCTTCTCCTCCCTAGGGCTCGTTAAACTTTTACTAGGTTGGATTCGACCGAAGGTCGAACTTACACCACAAGCATATGCTATCACCATCAAGCTTGTTAAAAATAATTGGGGTACTCGCCAGAAATGGCAGGGAAAAAAGAAAATTTTAGAACCGTAATTATAGTCGTGTCGGCAGTATGTCGCTCTTGAACATGGCACTTTTCTGCTTTTGTGTCAGGGTGGGGATATCTCACTTTGTTTTCACTTGCCTCCATGGGTTCGGGTGATCCTATTTGACCTCTCATTTGC
>APFE030609348.1:5894-44345 GCA_000404065.3 Pinus taeda | reverse complement strand
GCCAGGGTTTTGCAGACTTCATTGTGGATTCTTGTGGATTATTATGTTGATGGTGTATTTCCTACTTGTCATTGTAAGTGTGTTTATGTGTTCCATTTCTTAATCTCTTGCTGCTATTTAAAAAAAAGAAGTGATAAAGTTTGAATTCATGCATGCCATGCTCAGCTTTCAATTTTGTTTAAATTTTATGTTTTCCACTGTCTAGAGAGGATTCAAATTCATTGTTTGCCCTCTTTAGCTTTTCTCCTTTCCTCCTTGATCATCTTTTTCAACTAAAGGCATCAGCATAGATTCCTACCTTGCCCCAAGGAATCACCTGCAAAAACTGAGCTCAATCCCCGCACCCTGAATTGCACTCCCTCCAATTGCCACCAAAAAATCCAAAAACTCTAAACCAATCCCCCATATCAGTTTACTAGCCTAAAATCCTTGTTCCTAATTGGTCAACTCATCCTATTGACAAAATCCATCGATTTTTGACCCGAGAGAGCCTTCTCATACCTCGTAGGGCTAGCTACGAGGTGAAATGGTTTGATGTAGCCTTGAGAGTTTGTCTATCTCAGCCTAGGTGAATTCCAAGCGCTAACAGGGTTGGCAAGTTACTAAAGAAGGTTCATTAGGAACTTCCCATAGATTGCCTTTCCTATCATGTCATTACAATGAAAAAGGAAGAAATTTGAAGGGACAAAAGAATTTGCTGCAAGTTTTGAGCAATTGAAACAAATGTTGACAAATTCTCCAGTTCTAAATATTACAGATCTAGATAAAGATTTCATGGAGTGTATATATGCTTGTAAAAGAGGAATTGGTGGAGTACTGATGCAAGAAGGACAGGTAGTGTTCTAAGAATCAAGGAAATTGAATGAGAGTGAACAAAATTATGTTACACATGCTCTTGAGTTGGAAACGATCATCCATGCTTTGAAGATGTGGAGGCACTATCTTCTTGGCAGGAGGTTTTTATTGATGAGTGATCACAGTGGATTAAGATTCTTATTTGACACAACCAAATTTTAACGTTAAGCAAGGTAGATGGTTGGCAACGATCAATGAGTTTGACTTTGAGATCAAGTACATTAAAGGGAAAGAGAACAGGGTAGAAAATGCTCTTAGCATAAGAGTGCAGATAAATCATATAGAAACTATGATTTCATATGGAACGGCTTTATAGGATTGGGCCTTACAGGCAGGACAATAGGATGGCAGGTATAAAGAGCTTAAGAACAGGTTATAGTAGCATAGTACAGGTGATCACGATGTAGACTCTCATCTTACAGTGGATGGTTTCATCAGATTTAGGGACAAGATCTATGTGTCGGACAATAGTGAGCTCAAGAAGCTTATCTTGAGGGAATTTCATGCTAAGTCACATTCAGGTCATCCAAGATATGCATTGACAACGGTGAAGAAGCTATACTATTGATTGAATATGAAGAAGGAAGTGGCAGAGTTTGTGGCTAGATGTTTGGATTTTCAACAGGTAAAAGCAAATTCCAAGAGCCTAAATGGTCTACTACAACCGGTTCTGATTCCAGAGTGGAAGTGGGAGGTAATTTCCATTGATTTCTTTACAGGTTTGCTGAGGACATCTAAACAACATGATTCTATTATGGTTGTGGTTGACGGGTTGACAAAGGTGACACACTTCATTCTTGTGAAGTCTACATATTCATATAGTTATGTAGCACAGGTCTTCATCAAAGATATAGTGAGATTGCATGGTGTTCCAAAGAAGATTGCGTTAGACGTGGATGTTAAGTTCACTTCCAAGTTTTGGAAGGAGTTATTTGCAAGTTTGGGTTAGAGTTGGCCTTCATCACAACTTATCATCCACAGACAGAGAGGATCAATAGGATATTAGACGATATGCTAAGTATGTATGTGATGCATCATCAGTGAAAGTGGGAAGAGTATCTACCTATGGTTAAGTTTTCTTACAACAATGGGTATCAGGAGTCACTAATGATGAGTCCATTTGAGGCACCTTATTGGCAGAGTTGTAATACTCCCATAATTTGGAGTGATATAGTGAAAAAGGTATTGATAAGACTGAACATGTTGACAGACATGGAACAGGAAATGCAGGTTATAAAACATAATCTAAAGGTAGCACAGGACAAGAAAAAAATTTATGCAAATCAATGCAGGGTACTTAAGGAGTTTCAAGTTGGGGAGCATGTGTACATGTGCATCAATCCCAAGAAGAGATCCTTAAGGATTGGGTCATGTGTGAAGCTAGCACCTCGCTATTGTGGGCCTTTCGAGATCCTTGAGAGGATAGGACCAATGACATACAGACTTGCACTGCCTCCGGTAGTGAAATTCCATGATGTTTTCCATGTTTCATTGCTTAAAAGATATGTAAACGATGTGATCATGACATTGATTGGTTTGTATTGCAGGTGGAGCCAAAAGGAGAATTCCAACCAAAACCTCAGTGAATTTTGCAGATAAATATGCTCATGCTCCGGAACTAAGCAATCGAGCAGGTTAAAGTGCAGTGGAAGCACTTCAGTCCTAATGAAGCTACATGGGAGATGGTTGATCAGATGCGGGCTATGCATCCTTCATTGTTTATTGGTTGAGGCAAAACACTTTTAGTATATGTATATATGTATATGTATGTAAATACCCTAATGATTTGTGTTATAAATCTCCAATAAGAAGAATTGGTGTCATGTCATTATGAGTGTCATGTCGTTATGAGTTTCATGTTGTTATGTTTGTCATGTTGGTTTGCTTTTCAGCAAGTTGGTCATTGTAAATACTGCATCGAGCTAAGGGGTGGTATGTTTTACTTTTCAACAATTTTGTTGGTTGTAGGTGTCACAAGACACTGAGGATGGTGTTCTCCTAAGGAGGAGGGGTTAGTAGCAACCCCAGATTAAAAATCCATGTAATAAAGTTAATAAAGGAAAAATGAGACCAAGGTCATAGGACACGTATTCCAAGATGAATGTTGGGAAAAAAAATCTTATTGGGTGTTTATTTGGTTTATTATGGCTAAGGGAAATTGGCAAAGGCTTTAAGAAGGAAAGAGGCATTAATTGGAATTTTATTTATGAAAATAAAGGAAATTAGGACAAAAGGAAAGTGAAAGGTGACAGGTTGCATGTGAGGAGGAAATTGAAGGAAAATAATGGAAATTAAAGAAAATAGAGGCCTCAATGATAAAAAGGCTTATGAGGATCAGTTCACATCCTTTTTTCAGTTTTAGCTTGGAGCTCTCTCTATTCTCTCTACTCTCTCATACTATTGCACGTTTAGAGCATCCTTGCAGCACTCTAGCATTGGAGAAAGGAAAGCAAAGATCAAGCAAGGAAGAGTTGGATCAAGTGGTTACAACGGAATTACTTGTAGGTATCGAGTTACATGTATGTTTTCCTTGCTAGTTTTGGCATGCATGGTACATGAATGTGTGTATTTGGCTCTCCTTTTGTCATTGACATGGATTTTTCTAGGTGTGACAAGGTTTTCAGCCTTGCCTTGCCATTTTCGAATAACCATGGTGTGATGGGGTTCTTTCATTGGGTTGAGCTGGATTGTCGGATGGTTTCAAAATTGAGTGAGGTGATCTCAAGAGAAATCACAAGGCCTAGGAATCCCTGGATCAGTAAAGGTGGGATTGCGATGAAGATTGGTTGTATTTACCCTCATTGGGCTTAGGAATCCTCGACCGGTAAATGGGATATACAGTAAATCCTAGAGGGTAGAGAGTGACAAATCACTCATGGTTTAGGTGGAGAGATCTTGAGGCATCCATGTGTCTATATGCCTAGTGATCCCTGGACCAGTATGTGGTGTGGCTGCAATAAATCCTGGTAGTGTATGTTTCTTTTTTGGGCCTAGGAATCCCTTGGCGAGATATATGGTAAAGCCTGGTTGTATAAATGAGGGTTTGGGCCTAGGAATCCTTGACCAATATATGGCGGGATTGCAGTAAATCCCAAGGAAGCCTCGATTGTTTTGTTGTGAGTCCCACATTCATGCTTGGAATATGGCATGGGGGGTGATTGGTTGAAAGAAATATTTGGTTCAGCCCAATCTATGGTCGGGAGGTACATGGAAGTCCCTCACTTGGTTGGATTTTGCATATGAATAATAAGAATATTTCGTCTTGAGTTTTATGTGTAAATGTGATTGTAATTATGTGATTTTAATGGATGTTATATCATGGTTATTTTGTTGGTTATATCTTCGTTATAAGCATGGTTTATGATAGACTTGACTTATGGCTCTCATCGTGTTTTGTCTAGAAAATGAAATGTTAATGAATGAATTGGCCTACTAGATGATTTTGTGGTTATGGTGAGAAAGCATCAGACCTTCTTGACGAATCCTAGATAAGTATGCGATCCTTATTTTCAAATGTAGTTATATGACTTGTACATTACATGTTCTTGATGTATTTGATGAAATGCTTGTCATGGTTAGGATGGGCTAGGCTAGTCCTTGTTCAAATTTTGCATTAGAGGCCTTGTCTTCTTGTTATTCATTGTTACTGAGAATTTCATCAAGTTATGGGCAGAGGCCTTAGTCCTAGCCCTAAAAAAGTGGTTTAGATTTCAGGTTCATTGGCACAGAAGTGTCGGAAAAATATTGTAGTCACATGGAGGCCTTATTGTGGGAGCGACTAGAGGGTTTCAGTCGCATGGAGGGATTGTCATGGCAGCGATTGGAAGTTAAGTTAGTTAAAAAGCAAGTTAACTCGGGGGTTGGGCAGCTAGAGTGGTTGGTTAACCCTAGGGGCCTTGTAGCTCCTAAGGAAGATCAGTTTGGTTTTGGTTTGTTGATTCCACTTCCTTAACTATACTTGGGGAGTTGAATCATATCATAGCAACTCTTCATCAAATATTTACCCCAGTGGACTGGTTAGCTTGGATAAATGTGGGAAGATGATGTTACACTATTATAACCTCATAATTGCCTGCTTGAGGTGTTATGGGTGTGGTTATGGAGTTAGGTCATTGAAAAAGGGTCCCATCCAAGGATTCATCACCTGGGGTGATTACCTAGATCTTGAGTTGTTTGTAGTCCTTGAGGGATGTCAAGAAGTTTTCAGTTTGTAATCCCCACTTCCAACATTAGAACTTCGAGGTTGATTCAGGTCATAGTAGCACTCATGTCATCTTTACCCTTAGGAGCTCGTAGAAGTGGGTATATGTGGGGTGGGGAATTACAGGTTGGTATCAGAGTAGGTTTCGTTCTCTTTGGGTTATATCTGATACCACATATTGGTATTAGAGCTTTCAGGTTCAAACACTTGGACTGGATGGGCTAGACATGATTGTTATGCATGCATGTCAGTCATATGTGTGACTATTATGCATGCATTGTAGTGGCTATAATTGTCATGTATATAGTCAGTGTTATTGTGCATAATGTGAGATGTTGATATGTTGATATCATTATGTGTATATACATGTATATCATGCTAATCTGGATTGATTTGTGTAGATGAGATAGCATGCCTTGAACTTCATTAAGGTATGTTTGATCATGTTTCTATTTGGTTTATCTAACATGGCATGTTTGCATGAAGAATAAGATCAGAGATGATGAGAAAAATGGTGGATTATAGTTCACATGACTCTTCTTACAAATCATCTGAACAACAAGGAGATGAGTATTCTCCTTACATGGCAGATACATTGAGAAGTTTGAAGTCAAAAATAAGAAGTTGCAAGGCAAATAATAATAAGCCAAATGAGAAACAATGTAGTGATCCTTCAGAGCTTATCATATTTGCAGAGACAGGGATAACTAAGGATTAGTCATGGGCAAGAGGAAAGGACTAATGGGCCATATGGTAGCAGGTCTTGATCAAGATATATGTTGGACAAAGATGATACAATCAAAGGTGGAAGACAGTTGGATACTCTTGACAGTAGAGGTAGTGCTTATGGGTTATATTCTACTTCTGGTTCAAAGAGACATCATTTTCATCAGCACTATCATCCTTATAGGAGGAGTGCGTTATGAAACCAGCTCACCAAAATATAGAAAAGATAGATTAACAACTTCAAAATCAGCCTCTGTGAGGGGGAAACCTCCTTTACATTACACAAATGAACAACTCTTCGATGATATAAATGACAAAACCTCTTGTATATATATAGGAGTCTAAGGGGTCCCAATATAATTAGAGCCTACATAACAATAATATTGTAGGGGCACAACAATAACAACAGTGGGCTTCTATGGGGCATAAAAATAACAACATGGGGACTATATGGGCACCATAATACAATAAGGGGATTTCACTAATAAAGGGTTACACTAGTAGTATAGGGACCTAACATGCCCCTCTCCTTCAAAAAGTATTGTCCTCAACACTTGAGTAGTTCTGGATGCTTCTATATAAAATTCTCATCCTCCCATGTGGAATCTTTAGCGGGTAAGTTCTTCCACTTAATGAGATACCCTAAAATTGATCAATTTTGTAGTTGTCGATTTATTTCTTTTGTGACTTCTTCCGGTTCCAATATGATTTCTCCTTCGTCGTCAAGTTCTGGCAATATTGTTTGAATTGTAATCTTCTTACCTATAACCTTCTTTAAGCATGAAACATGGAAAATTGGGTTCACTCGAGAAGATGCAGGAAGCTCCAATTTGTATGCCATAGTACCAATATTTTGTAACACCTTGCACGGACAATAATACTTTGGTGATAATTTATTATCCTTCTTAGCTTGTTTGAGGGACATTTGTTTGTATGGTAGTAGTCGTAGAAATACCCAATCACCTACATCAAAACTTCTTTCACTACGATGTTGATATGCCTGTTGTTTCATTCTCTTTTGCGCCAAAGTGAGGTTATCCTTTAAGAGTTTGAGAACTTGTTGATGATGCTCGATGTGATCTTCCACTGCTTGAACCTTAGAATTTTCTTTTAAAGATGATGTGATGGACAGTGGATGATATCCATAAAGTGCCATAAATGGGGTCATTTTTGTTGTAGTATTGAAGGAAGTTTTATACCACCATTCAGCAGAGGCAAACACTTGACCCATAGTGTCTGTTTATCATATACAAAGCAACGAAGATATCCTTTCAAACATTTGTTCACTATCTAAATTTGCCCATCAAATTGAGGATGATAAGATGATCTATGAGCTAACTAAGTACCCAAATATTCCACCTCTTGTACTCCAAAGAAACATTTGGAGTTTTTTGAACATGACCCTTCCAAGACTCGTTGTAGATTAGTATATCATCAAAAAATACTAACACAAATTTTCTAAGAAAGGGTTCGAAAATGGAATTCATCAAACCTTGAAATGTAGAAGGTGCATTGGTAAGGCCAAAAGGCATGACCAAAAAATCATAATGACCCTCATGAATTATAAATGTTGTTTTTGGAATGTCTTCAGCCTTCATTCTGATTTGATGATATCATAAACGAAGATCCAACTTGGTAAACTAAATTGCTCCATGTAATTCATCCAATAATCCATCAATGACAGGAATGGGAAATTTATCTTTAGTAGTAAGCTTGTTGAGCTCTCTATAATCCAGATACATTTGTCATGATCCATCCTTCTTGTGTACCAATACCACTAGAGTTGAGAAAGAACTTTGACTAGGTTGAATTATACCAACCTCTAGCATTTCTACAGCCATACGTTCAATTTTACTCTTTTGTGCATATGGATATCAGTAAAGCCTGATGTTTGGGGGAACACTTACTGGAATTAAATGAATAGCATGACCATGATCATGAATAGGTGGGAGGCCATTGGGAGTCTCAAATACCTTGGGATGATTGTCCAAAATGTTTTGGAGATATGGATAAATAGATGATCTCGATGTGGGAACCTCTAGTGAACATAATTGTGCAATTACGCCTTGTTGTTCTTTCTTTAGAAGATTTTTCACGCTGTTAGAGTTGATTACCTTTCTTGGTTTCCCTATGATACCCCTTAATTCAACTTCTTTTCCTTCCCAAAAAAAATTCAAGAAAAGTTCTTGAAAATTAAAAGCTATCATACCCAAAGATTGTAGCCATTGGACTCCTAGTACAACACCTGCACCACCCATTGGAATGGAAAGCATTGGATTATTCAAGACATATTCTCCCATGGATAGCTTGATATTATGGCACTTTCCATAGAAATTTATGGTTCCTCCATTTGCAACTATTACTTGACACTCTGGTGTTGGATATAGGAAGCAATTCAATTCCTTGGCTATCTTACAATGAATAAAATACGAGTACTACCCGAATCAATCAAGATTATTACATTTGTAATCTTGATATTCCCTTCTATCTTAAGAGTTTGATGTGTGGTAATTCGTGTCAATGCATTACAAGATATGGTCAGATTCATTTCTTCTTTCCCTGGGATTGGTTCCTGGTGTATATCCTCTTCTTTTGACGTTTCTTGTTCCTTTTCTTGCTCCTCTTACCCATCTATGTAAATTAATTTCTTCTCGGCACACTTATGACCTTTAGTGTATTTTCTATCACAATTGTAGCCCTTTTGCTCTTTTTTCTTCCAATTTTTGTGATGTCAATCTTGTAGGTGGTGAAAGGCTAGAAGAAACAACACTTCCATCTTTATAGTTATGAGTGGTAGGCTTCCTTGTTACCATAATTTTGCTTTCAATTTTTCTTGCTAACCTGTATGCATTCTCCAATGAATCAAGTTCCCAAAGGTGAACCTCATGTTGGATGTTATCATTTAAAGTCCCTATGAATACTTCAATCCTATGCTTCTCTAGAATATTATTTACCCTTATATTCAATTTTTGGAAGTCCTCAATGTGTTCTGCCATTGAACCCTTTTGTTTAAGATTTATCAATTGGCTAAAGAAGGTGTTGCTCTTTGTATCCTCATAATGTGCTATCATTTCCTCCTTGAAAATTGACCAGGTGACAAGTTTTTTACGAGAACAAATCCCTCTATACCATACAAATTGATTCAGTTCTAAATATAAAGATGCAATACGTACCTTTTGTGGTGGTTGCACATCATGTAGATCAAAACATTGCTCCATCTGTAGTATCCAAGTTATCAGATCCTTGCCATCAAATTTCCTCATATCTATATTTGGAATATGGTGGGTCTTCAATCCAATGTTAGAGTCTACGAAATCATGATTAACATTTCTTTTGTTCTCATCATGAGTTTCCTCTAATACCTTTTCGACATTAGGAAGCCTTTCTTGTAGTGATTTTGTCCTGTTATCACTCAGGTTGTTCCCTGCCTCTCGAAGGGAATACGGCCGGGGTAACCACTAACCAACCTTTTAGCTGCAGATCCTAGCCAATCTACAACGAGATAGGGCTCTCTCTTTATGATTTGCATTTGTTGATTTTATGTTAGGCTAGTTATGAAACACAAGTTTTGTTTGGTGTTTGGAGGATGACATTCAATAGAACAAGGTTGTAACAGAGAGAAGTTCAGACCATTGGGTTGATGGAGTCTAATGGAGATAAACCTATGGGTATGGTTTCTTTGGCAATAGGGAAATAACAGAGCAAGATAATTAAACACAGAACAACTTTCAAGCTGAAATAAGATGAAATGAAGTCAAGAAATGAAAGGCAATCAAGAATCTTTCATTATGTTAACAGAGGGAAATTGTGTAAAGATTATCAGGGAGCAGTTAAGAATTCCTTGATGATATTTAGAGTGGAAGAACCAAGGATGCAAGAGCAGTCAAGAATTCTTGCCTATGCTAGTCCTGTGAAAACATAAAAAATTACAAGAATTGAACACAGAGTACAGCAAAGTAAATTCTGGGTTATCCTTTTTTCCTATAACTTAGAGCATGATATTTAGATGATAAATAAAACACAGATACAGTAACAGAAGAGTAAAGAAGAATTATTGATCCATGTATTAACACGAGAATTCTGCAATATATCCTTCTGCCATTGATTCCATAACCAGCAAGTTCGCCAACACAGCGTTCCAGCAATTTTTATTTCAGAAGAGTTCTCAAAACTTACAGAGCAGGTCCAGACTGATATTCACCAGCCAACAACAATACATATCTTGAGAAGGTATTTATAAAAAGTTTACAAAATATCCCGTAGGAAAATATCAAGTAATAAATTTATCCATCTACTTTGGCAGGGGCAATAACTGTTATGGAAAACCGCGCAGAAATGAATGAAGAAATAACTATGTTGTACTGGCCGCCTTAGGTGTCCTGTTATTGCTGGCTTTTTTGGCTCAAATAGTCGGTTGATGGCTGCTTCTCTGATTTGCGTTCCTGATGTGCTGTCACTTGCCACCTGTGCCTGAGTTTGTTTGAACGCTTTTAGCGTGAATTCCATCCTTTGTCGATTTGATTTTTTGATAGGAGACCCATATATTGCCATTTACTTGTAATGCGGACAATTTACAAAAAGGAGAATCAAACTACCTTGGCAAAACCTCAAGCATGCTCTGCCACCATTGATCTGTTGGTAATTGAAGCTTTTTCAATTCAATAAATGTCTCATCAGCTTCTGTATACCCGTAATAATTTGGCTGGACTTCAAAGAGATGTGCTATCTCATGCTCAATGTAAAACAAAATTTCCAATTTATCATATAAATTTTGTCCAGAGGGAGGCACTGTCTCCTCTGAACTACTTGATGATGTTGTAATTTGATTGGTAACATAGGTATTTAGCCTGTCAGCATATTGTTCATGTTTTAACAGCCTACCATTGCTAGTGATTAAGCTGGGTAAACCTTTGCTCTGTAATACTAAAAACTTCTGTCTGAAGGCATTTACCTCTGTTTGCATTTCTTGACACTTTCTTTCTATAGTTTGTACAAAATTCCTCATGGTCAGCACCTTCTTGACTCTCAAAATAGTGTTTGTCCTGTTCTAAATATCTAGGGATGCTATCTGCTCACTGGTATGAGTATTCAAAAAATGAATCAATTGATTGGCTTGCTCAGGCTTGTTTGCCAATAATGCTCTGGCCTTTTGAGTCTCATATTGAGCTAACCCTATCAATTCAATTTGGTCAAAAATAGTCTGTATTGTTGTCCATTGATCAGCAATAGACTGGCCAATCTTATCCCACAAAATAGTTTTGATTTCTGTTAAAGTTTTATGAAGAGTGAGGTCCTTTTCCAAGGCTTTTATTTTATTCTCGAAGGCCTTCACTTCTCTTGTCTTCTCAGCCACAATCATTTTTTATTTGTCATAATTTACCTCAATCTTGGCTAGTTTTTCCTTGGCTTCTTTTAATTCGACCATTTGGATTTCCAAAGCCTTTATTTCTTTCATCATATCTTCCATGCTCAAGCTGGCATCTTGTCCTGCTGCTGCTGTAGTTGTTGTTGAAGTCGAAGTACCTGTTGTTGATGCTGGATCAGTGGGAGGGGCTGCTATGGTGACTGTAGGAGGAGGAACTGTAAGATCTGGAGCTGTTTGAGTTGGCTGAGAGGCAAAATCCTCCTGTTTTCCTTGTAGTGCTGTCTCCAAGGCTTTCTCTGTATCCAACAGTCTTTGATTCATCCTCATTAACAAACTTACCACATCCTCCTCTTCTCTTTGTTGTGCCACCTCTGTGGTCTGAGGGTGCATTGTAGCTGGCAGCTTAAGTTGTCTTCTGAGGGTTGCTATGTCTTCCTCTTTCTTTCTTATTAAGGCCTGTGCGCCCTTGGGATCCTTGGGATCATGTCCCAATTCCATGATAATCTCCTCCAAGGATTTAATTCTATTATCCTTGGCTAATGAGGAGGCCTTTTCTAGTTCCAATTGGGCAGAAGTGTTGTACAATGAGTTCTGCAGTTTATGAGCCAATAATGCTTTGTCTGCCAAGGTAGAATATACCATTTCTCCAGCTTGTTTGTGTAACTCAATCTGGTCCATTGGGTGGATGTCTTTAGCAAGAACTTCCAGATTGGTCCTGATATAATCAGCCGCTGATTATGGCTGCTGTGTGGTGGGCCTGAAATGACTAAGGGTCATCTTCCCTGCTTGGATATCATAGGCTACCATTAGCCTTTGTTGATTGGTGGGAGCCATTCTTAGCAATTGGTTATATAACTGGAACCTTACTGGCTCATTTCTAGCCTTGATTTCAGTGAATGCTCTCTTGATGTCAGAGCCTTGCTTGCTCTGTTGCTTGGTGGATGTAACCTCCACACCATGTTGTCTCTCTTGCTCCTGCTGAAATGAGATGGTAGATGTTTCCAAAAATGGAGGAATCTGTTGTTCGATGTTCCCTCACACCTTGTTGTCTCCTCTGTAAATTCTTCTTCAGAGTAGGGGTTCAACCTTTGCCTCTTCTCCCCTTGATGTTCTGTGGATGCCCTTGTGGGTGTCTCTTCTGGTCTGTCCCTTTTTTTGGCTCTTTCCTCATTAAGAGGAGTTTGTAACACAGGGATCTCTATTGCCTTTGCTTGTGTTGAGGGGCCTTGCTCTTGCCCTTTTTGTTGGGTTGTATCTGGCTGATCTGCCATTATATTTTGCTGCTCTGAATGTTGTACTTCTTTTCCTTTTCCTACAAGTGGAGTAGTCCCTTGGGCAGGTTGTTGTGAAGGTTTGGTAGATGATGTGCTCGTCCCAATGTGTTGTGGCAGTGTGAAAGGGACCTGTCCAAAAGAATCCAGGTCAATTGTCTTCTCAAAGTCTTTCATTTCTTTTTCTAATCTCTCTTCTTCAGTAAGCTCTTCAACTAATGTACCCTCTACCCATTCCTGTCGATTAGCATATTGTTCAATTCGAGGAATTATGTGGTGCACATATCCTGCAAGCTTGTTTTTTACTCTTCTAAAGTTTATGAAATGTTCAAGGTCATATGGTGCCCAATAAAAACTTTGTTTTAGCATAAGTTCATGTCTTAGTATCTTGTCTGCGTCATCCCAGGCTTCTTCCCTCTTATTAAAGACAAAAGGGCCCAATTGATGTCTTATCTTGAGCTGTGCCTTTTTTCTAGTACCATGGAAATGAGTCAAATATGCACTACTAAATTGCCTGAAGTATTCCAAGGCAAAGAGTCTCATGGGGACATACTTCGGCAGCTTGTAGGGGGATAACTGACAGCCATAAATCCTGATCACTGTGTGGTTTTGGTAAAAATACCAGTCTCCAATGCTGTAGCCCTTTGAGAGATGTAAAATCCTCTGCATTTCAGCAGAGAGCCTGCTAGGAGGAGTCATCATCAACAGGGAAGTGGCTGGGTATATGAACAGTTCAATGAACTCACAATATATATAAGGGGAAAGGTGAACTTCATGGAAAACTGAGGTCCAGAAAATCACAGACCTCCTCTCTCCTTTGGGGTCTAGTCTTTTAAGAGGAACTTGGAAACTATCAAGATGATAGTCCAACAGTAGATGATATATATAGGATGTATATTTGAACACTTTCTCTCTCCAAAATCATGAATTGCTCATGGATTTTATTTGCTATGAAGGTGGCATAGTCATACTTGATAGCAGGGGGTTGTCTTGGAGTGAATATGGACATCAATACTAACACAGTTTCATCAACATACTCACTAGTTTTGCATCCTAGAATGTAGGATATCATGTCTATAAGGAGTTTCCCTGCCTCATTGAACCATACTTGGTGATAAGGAGGAGGATGATCAGGCTGGCACTTTGGTAGCATAAATAACTGACCAATTCTTGTTATCTCTGAGCTAGGTAGCTTGGCACCTTGATCAAGCAAAAGTTTCATGGTGAGAGGAACCAGAGGCTGAGTTGGCTCAAAGTTCAACATCTCATTTATGAACTGAGGAGTAATATACAAGAGTACATATCCAGATGGAGTCAGGATTGCTCTTTGTGTGGGATCACAGTTTTCACAGCATAAATGGATGAAATCAGGGAGCACATTCACTGAAGGGAGGTAATAGATAGGCATGTTGGATTCCCCAATTCCCAAGACACCAGTGTTGCTCCTATGGCTATTTCTAATTTCACAAAAGGTTTGTAGGTGAGGTTTGAGACCCATCATATCCTTAATCTGGAAGTCTTTGTCAGCAAGAGGTATCCATTCTAACTCCTTATGTGGTGCATTCAAGGGTGCAATATTCAAGGCCACTGGAGCCTCCTT
This sequence comes from Pinus taeda, assembly GCA_000404065.3. Taxonomy (NCBI): domain Eukaryota; kingdom Viridiplantae; phylum Streptophyta; class Pinopsida; order Pinales; family Pinaceae; genus Pinus; species Pinus taeda. The sequence continues at coordinate 30,327 of APFE030609348.1, read as the reverse complement.
TTTCAGTTTGTCAAGTGACCTTTAACTTGAGTTTAGAGCTTTTTGGAGTAACAGACAGTAGAGCACTGGTTTTGGTCTTCCTTAGGAAATCACAGACTACGTTCTGTTTGTAGAGATGGTTGCCCTTGGTGAAATTCACAGTCAATTGCAGAATTTGGTTAGGAGGCTGGAAAAAACAGGGGAAGGGCGCTTGCTTTACAGGTGTTTTTGGTGATTTTGCAGGCGAAAATGAGCTCGACTCTCAGTTTAATGGGCAATTTGCAAAGGAAAATAGGATTTGCGGGTTTTCTTTTAGAAACAATGATCAAACAAGGTTTAACATCCATGGGTTTGTAGGCAATAGCGTATCTTACTTGAATTTAGCTCTTCAGCTGATTTTTACAGAGTTTTTTTGGAAAAACAGGGGTTTACGGGCGAATTATCAAGTAAATACCTGTTTTACAGGCGACTGGAGCAAAATATGGTTGCAGACTGAGCTGGGGGGGCCGGGTTTGCAGCGTGAAATCACTTGGGTGGCGGACTGGAACTTTTCTTGTCGACTGGACGTAAGGTGGATGTAGTGTCTCCGTAAAATGAAAAAGAACAATAAACATAAACCGTCGTTTTCACGCCTTTTTAACGAAATTTTGGGCTTTTTCGAGCTTTTGGCGCTTTTTGGGGATGACGTCAGCATGACGTAAATTTTGTCCGGTAGCGGAGTACAGAAGGTGACGTGGCGAATGACGTGGTCACTGACATGGACGGATGACCTGGCGGACACGACGGATGGAACAGTAGCGTGGGCGCTGGCGTGGTGCTGACATGATGATGATGTGATGATGACACGGGCAGTGGGACCAGACGGCAGTTTGTGGTTTTCATCGGACCGCTTTTGGTACGGGGGCGGTTTGTGCCAGTTGTCTTGGGGTACGGCAGGAAAACCTCTTTCTATCAGGCGCTATCGTCTGGTCATCGGGGCGCCTCCGATATTGATGTGAGTCGTTGTATCTGGAGGGTGCGATCCAACGGTTGACGGGAAGTATAGATGGCGAAGGTTTATGAAATGGGACCTGCGCCAATATTTTAATATTTTTTAAATATATGAAGGGTATAAACCTTGGTTAAACAGGGTTTGTATGGAAATTATGCGGGCGGGTTAGGTTATTTGTTTAGCCAAATGTTAAACAAATCCCAGGGGGCACGTGGAGGGTTCTTATTGGCCCTGGAGGGACCAATAATCCCAAAATAACAGAGTTATGGCTATAATTGCCAAGGCGGGGATATTTAAGTATTTTGGGGTTTTTTGCATAGTTTTTATGTATAATAGAGGCGGGGAAATATAGATGGGAGTTATATAATAAAGTTAAAATGTTAATATGGTTTTGTGAATAGAGAAATCTAAGTTTATAAGGTAAAAACTTAGGTTCTTAGGAAAATGAAAGTGGAATGGAAGGATCTTATTACACAAGAAATGTGGCTTGTTATGATCAAGTGAACATAAAGTTTCACTTAGTAATTCTCATAAAATGAAATGAATTAGGACCATTGAGCAGATCCCAATGTCCCTAAGGGGATGTTAGTAAGTGTTCTTGGGGAAATAAGAGGGGAAATCAGTCATGCTCCACTGAACTGTAGCCACTTTTCCATGATGTTTGTGATACTCATTAAAGCTGATCACCAACCTGCTTCTGCAACATCATAATTACCTACCCATTCTGCAATCCCTAACATTTTTTCTTCACTTTGATTGGGTGCATTTGAACTAGCAAACCTTGCTTTTCCTCTTTTCTTTTGGCTGCCCTCCTACCTAAATCTATCCTTACCTCTTCCAAGGGCTCAGATTGAGCAGTTGGGCCCTTTGCTTCTCTACCTATCTAGTGATCTTCCAAGCTTGAACTGTTTGAGCAGACCTTATTCTCTATTCTAAAACAAGAAATTTAACCATGATCTAGCCAGGGTTGAACTGTTTGGCTATTCATCAATTGTGAGAAAGTCAGTGATTGCACATTCTGAATTTGCTTTGCAACATGTAGTACAGTAGTAGCATTTTGACAAGCCACTTTCCTGGTCTTTCTTTGGAGTTCCTTTTATTTCTCTTCTTTTTTTAATTTTTGATTTTTTGATAATATGGAACCTTTGCAACATGGAAAGGATGATCATATTTGGCATTTCCACAGTCAATCATGAAAAATGACACCTATTGGTATAGGAACCTAACAGTGGCTCCACTTGGGGATGGCTTTTCCAGGTGAAAAGCCAAGAACAACAGGTCAGATGGCCTTATTTTCAATTCTTGCTGTAATTTAAAGCTTCCCTTTGCTGCAAGCTAACCAACTGGATTATTGTGGCATAGATGCATTTCTCATAAGATGATCTGAACAGCAGTGCAGCTCTGTCTTTGGTGGTTGGTCAGAATATTTGCCATCATCTCTATGTTTTCCAAGTCCTTTCTTGCTTGTTTCTGGTAAACTCAAATTATATACCAAGGGTGGTATAACTGTTGGCTATTTCCTCAAAATTTGTTGCAACTTATTTCCTATCCTACTGCTGAAATAAACTGTTAAAATAAACACTTTTTATGTACAAAATACAGTCTTGTTCTGTTAACAAGGAGGATCAAAATAATGCTTGAGCATTCGCCCATTAACTGGGCCTTCCTCATCTTTTGTACCATCTAAACTCCTCAAAAAATAGGTGTTATTTCCTTGTATAGTCTGAATGACAAAAGGGCCTTTCCATAGGAAATCAAATTTTCCATGTTTTCCTTTGTCTTCCCTTCTAGAATCCCATTTCGGCACTTTGTCTCCTATGAAGAAATCTTTAGCTTTTGTTCTTTTGTCAAAAATCTTCTTGAATCTATCTTGCAGAACCTGACTTCTCTGATATACTTCCTCTCTAATTTGTTGCAAGTGAATAGTTTGATTGATTCTCCTTTGAATGCCTTTGGGTTCTGCTTGTAACTCTTGCAACAATTTGATTACAGGGATTCCTAGGGATGAGGGGAACACAGCCTCCATGCCATAAACCAATTCATATGGGTTGGTTCCAATAGATATTTTGGTGGTCAATCTATCTGCCCATAGTGCATTTACCAATTTTTTATGCCAATTCTTTTTATTCTTCTCCAAGACTTTTTTGATGATGTTGATCAGGCTTTTATTGGATGATTCAGCTAGACCATTCCCTTGAGGGTAATAGGCTGTGGAATGGCCTAAGGTAATGTGGTACTTGTGGCAAAAATTGATCATTCTTTTGGACTTAAAGGTAGCAGCATTGTATGTAATAATCTTCTCCCGACAGCTAAATCTAGACAGAATATTGGTTTCTAAGAATTGCATGATGATTGAGTCATTGGCTTGCCTACAAGGGATAGCTTCTATCCATTTGGTAAAGTAGTTTGTGGCAGTTAAAATCCACTTATGTTGTCGAGAAGAGGAAGGATGAATTTCTCCAATGAAATCTAAAGCCCATTGTTGAAAAGGCCTTTCAGTTGAAATGGGTTGAGAGGTAAGGGCAACAGCTTTCTCTTGCCTTCAAAGATCTGGCATTTATGACAATAAACTACAAATTTTCTCACATCAGCAAACAGGGAGGGCCAATAAAAACCAGCTCTTATAATTTTATCAGCTATTGATTTCCAATATAAGTGTCCTCCACAGTCCCCTGCATGAATTCCTTGAGTATTTTGTCAGTTTCATCCTGAATTAGGCAATTCAGCAAAATACCTTCATGATTCTTCCAAAATAAAACATTGTCTATAATACAAAACTTTGAAGCTTTCATTTTCAAGAATCACTTTTTAGTCCTGGATAACCCTGGAGGAGCTTGCAGATTTAACAATACAAAACATATGTCAATATACCAAGGTGATTGTAAAAAGGCTTGATTGATCTGTGGAGTCGCCATCTCTTGTTCGTTATCCAGTTCATTGATGTCAAGGGCTTGGAAGTTGGTTTCAGTCATTAATTTAGCTAACCCTTTTCCTTTTATGAGTTTTGTTGGCTTAATTTCAATGTCATACTCTAAAATGTTGGCTATCCATTTGCCCCTTTTACCTTCAATTCCTTCTTGAGTTAGAATATGTTTGACCACCACATATGGAACATAGGCAATCACATGAGAGTACAAGATATAAATTCTGAAATCCTTGAGGGCCTTTACAAGAGCATAGGCTTGCTTCTCCATGATTTGATATTTGAATGGAGCATCTCTAAGTGCTTTGCTGAAGAAAGAAATGGGCTTCTCACATCCTAGGTCATCTTTTTGTAATAGGATAGCAGCAATAGTATGCTCAGATGCAAAGGAAAAGATTATGAAATCTTTATCAAACTTGAGGCTTGTGAGAACAGGTGTTCTTGTTAAAGCTATTTTGATTTCCTCAAAGGCTTGTTTAGCTTCTATTGTCCATTTGACTTTAGAATCTTTCTTCAGCATATTATTAAACAATCTAATTAGCTCGACCAAATTGGGAATGAATATTCTTAGGAAATTGATCTTCCCTAGAAAGGCTTGTAATTCCTTTATGTTTCTTGGGTGAGGGACTTGGAGAATAACTTGTATTCTATCTGGATCAATTCTTATGCCATCTTTAGAAATTATGTGACCTAGGAGTTTGCCTTCTTCGAGGCCAAACAATGATTTCTTTGGGTTCAATGATATGCCGTATTTTCTGCAAATTAGGAACACTTGCCTCAAATGTTTTAGATGTTCTTGGTATGATTTTGAAAAAGTAGTGAGATCATCAAGGTATATGACTAAGAAATCATGGATCTCTTTAGCAAAGGCTATGTCCATTGCTCTCTGAAATGTGGCCCCTGCATTTTTGAGTCCAAAAGGCATCTTTACATATTTAAAGGTTCCCCAGGGTGTTGTAAAGGCAGTTTTATCTTGGTCATCTAGGTGGACTATGATCTGATTAAATCCTGAGAATCTATCTAACAATGAGATCCTTGAAGCACCCACTACCCTTTGTAAAATGTGATCCATCTTGGGTAAGGGGTAGTGGTCTTTGAGAGAGACTTTATTCAAATTTCTCAGGTCAACACAGAGCCTTATCTCTCTGGTTTTCTTCCTAGTGGGCACTAGATTTGAAATCCATTCTGAAAACCTAATAGGTGCAATTATTCCAGCCTAATACATTCTTTTAACTTCCTTTTCAATAAGGAGAAGGAGGACTGGATTAATCCTTCTCAGCTTTTGTTTAAAAGGTTTTTGATTTTCTTTCAAGGGTATTGTATGTTGGATAACAGAAGTGTCATAGGATTTGAGGTCCTCATAGCTCCATGCAAAGACATCTTGGAACTCTGTAAACAACTTAATGTATTTCAGCTTTTGGTCAAGAGGCAATTTTTTGGACGGTTTCACCATTTTGGGATTTTTTGTGGTTCCAATGTTGCAGTCTTCAATTTTTGCATTTAATGGTTGCATTTTTGGCTTTCTTGGAATATCATTTGAATCAAATATATCCTCCAAAGGAGTTAGGCCTATGGGCAGAACATTATCCTTTAGTTCAATTACTTCGGATTCTCCCTCAGCCATTTCATCAAAATCCATTTGTTTCAGTTCTTGCAAATTTTTGTTATTAAAAGTTGTTGGATGCAAAATCAAATTTGTTGTTTCAGCTGATATATTTTGCTCCATTTTGTCTATTTGTTGTTGATCATCCATAGTGCTTGTGTCTATGTTTGTACTTGAGAATTCTTCTTTTAAAGTGAGGAAATTATTGATTTGGGTATCATTCTCAAACACTTGCCAATTTTTCACATTATCCGGGACAGCAGGTCTGCGTTTAATCTCGGCAGTAAAGTGATGATTGGGCTCGAATGGCAGCTTGCAAGTGCTGGCAAAGGTTGCCAAACTATGTGCATGTAAATTGTGTTTTCTTGGAATTTTGGTGAGTTGAGATTCTAAGAAGGTGTTCAATGTTTCACTAGCTGCACCCCTGTAAGCTCTTAGCCTAGGATCGTTTGCAACAAATTTTCCCTTCATCTGTTGTATTATCAAATCTGAGTCCCCTAGAATTGAAATCTTGGTCACCCCTAGACTCCTAATCAGTTTAAGTCCCAAGAAAAGGGCTTCATATTTGGCCATATTGTTTGTACATTTGAAGTTTAGCCTATATGCATGACCTTAAGCATGGTCATTTTGCATATTGTGTATCCAAATCCCTGCCCCTACTCCCAATTTGTTCACTGATCCATCAAACTCTAAGTACCATAAGATCTCTTGATCACCACTAGTTTCGGGGGTTTTGGGAACTTGCTCAATGGGCAGATTTAGATTTTCTAGCTCATATGGTATGTCTTGTTCACTTGTTACATCAATCACATCAACAATTTTTTGATCCTAGGCACTGGATTTTTCATTTATGCTTGTTGTCTATGTTGTTTCTAGGAGTTTGGTATCAATTTTGGGACACACCTCAGCATTGTATAAGATGAATGAATCCATATCAGAATGTATAGAATAGATGGGGAAGTTTTGGGGTTTCTCTTGACTGCTAACCACATATTTCATCAATGTTTCCCGGTACAATCTCTTTGGGTGGCCAAAGACTGAAATGGTGGCATATGACATATCTAGTTGCAAAGATCCTTGGAGTTTAGCACCCCAAGATCTGGATAAGAGCATGCCATATTTAGGTGGGATATCGGCTACCACCACATCCATCAAGATTGTCTTGGCTGGATATTGTACTAAAGATACACAAAGGTCTTTAATTAGGCCTAGACACCTGACCTGGCTGGAATCAAATGAGAACAAGTCTTTATATGGCCTTGTGATGTCTAGGTCTAACTTTTCCATCACAGATTTAGGCATCAGGTTATGAGAAGCTCCCGAATCAAACATTGCGTTATGGAGCACTTTGTCATGAATGTTCAAGCTCACATAGAATGGAGGAACTCCTCCATCTACTGTTTTACCATTGACTTTAGGACCAAAAAATAGTTCTGGTTGGTCATCCAGAACATTGACTGCATCCCTAGTCTCTGATATTTGAAGTGACCTATTAATCTGTTCCTTATAAACGTCATGTTTAGCCAATTTTGATAATGGCATGGCTATTTTTATCTTACATATTTATGTTTCTAGGTTGAAGGGTTTTTCCCCTTGAATTCTTGTATTGTGGACAACAAACTTTTCCTTTTCTGTTGTGTTTTCCATGTTCTTTTCTTTATCAACACTGCTGTTAGGAGTTGCATCTGTTTTAGAATTTACTACAATAGATCTATTTAGACTTTCTTTTGGAAAGGAGGAAAAAGATGGCTGATTATTTGATGGTTGTAAGTCTGAAATGTCCTCTATGATGGGCTCTTTTGGGTTGAGGTCCGCTTCAGCAGGGAGTTCTGTGAGGGGAGAAGTATCCTTAGCTCTCTTGGGTTGTTTGGTATCTTTCAATTTGTTAGTTTCAGGTACATTTATTGTTCTACTTCTTAATTTATATTGTTTATGAACCTCATAGACCGCTTCATCATAGCCTTCTTTGAAATCAAATGATTCTCCAGACTTGGTTTGAAATTGATTGAAATTATGAGCCTCTTGATCATCCTGTGTCAGGAAAATTTGTTGCTCATCGTTTAAACCCATTAGATTAATTTGGGTGTCCTCTGTTGGCTCACTAGAGGTTGAGGCTTCAGCATAATTCTCTTGAAATGGAGGTCTGATGTTCTGATCAGGGCCAGTCCTTCCAGCATTAGGGTTCTGATTTTTTCTAAAGTTTGGGTTTCTTGTTGTGTTATTTGGTTGCCTTTCCTAGGATGATTTCCTTTCAATAGTTTCCAATCTATCTCCAAGTCTGTCCATACCTTTAATGATTGCATCTAGCTTTTGCTCGAATGCAGAAGGCTCTTCTTTGAAAGTTGTTCTTCTTTCAGCTCTTGCCTGATTTCGTTTAGCAATTAGGTTTGCCTCTACAATAATAGCTATATTTTGCATGTCTGCTAAGCTTAACGAGGCTCTTTCCCTCAGCTGATATGCCATGTCAGAATCAAATCCATCAGGGAATTTGATCAAGGCTAGGTCAGGTGGAGGTCTAAGGTTTTGAGGAATAGCACTATAGACATTATTGAACCTGGCACAATAGTCTTGAACGGTTTCTTGTGGGCCCTTTTTCAAGTTGTCATATTCAGTTAAAATGTGTAAAGGGTCTTTCTTCTTTTCCCATCTGTTTAAGAAGGATTGATAAAGGGCTTTCGGATTAGCTATAGAATTTGCAGCAAGTGCTCTAAACCAGGTCCTTACCTCACCAGTTAGACTTTGGACAAAGATCTTTATTCTCACATCATCATCATCAATTTCATAGTTCTCAAAATAATCTTGCATTTTCTTGGTGTGTTGTTAAGCTGTATAGGAGTCAGTACCATCAAAGTAGGTGATTTTGCTTTAGTAGTCTTGAGGCATAGCACCTGGATTGGCAGGAAATTGCAAGGGAGCATATTGGTTTGCCATATTTACAGGAATAAATGGGACAGCAGGAAGGAATAAGATGGCTAGAATAGAGGGGAAAGGAGTGGAAATATGAGCGGTGGATGGGGGAGTGGAGAGAATACTTTGAGGTGTGGATGAAGAGCTTGGAGAGACTATAGTGTTGACAGAAAGGGCTGCTTCTTTCCCGGGGGTAAGCTTAGATTTTGCAGGGTGTTGTTGAAGTATATCAAGGTTTAAATCAACAGATTCTAAACTTTCTTGTCTCCTAAGGGTCTTAGAGATCAAGTTAGGATTTTCAAAAATAGTTGGAGGATTAGGATCTGGATTTGATCTGGTGTAACGAGTTTTCTTTTTTGGAGCCAGCTTCTAAATCTGTTTTTGGTATTTTCTGAAAGTTTTTGAAGATTACAAATTTCTAGAATATTTTGAAGGAAGCCTTTTCTCTTGAAATATAGAAGCCTTTGGGCTTTCCTTTGAATATGTTGAAACAGGGAAACTGATCAAATCTTTAGGACAACTGTTTAAAACCTAAAACTAGATTGGAGGTTGAGTCTCAAAGGCTACCTGGCTAAGTTGAGTCTCCATCTGTAGCTTTAGAAAATAGACAGCAATAATGAACAGTCGTTCAGGTCCCCAGTGGAGTCGCCAATTATGTTATCACTCAGGTTGTTCCCTGCCTCCCGAAGGGAATACGGCCGAGGTAATCACTAACCAACCTTTTAGCTGCAGATCCTAGCCAATCTGCAACCAGAGAGGGCTCTCTCTGTATGATTTAGATTTGTTTGATTTTATGTTAGGCTAGTTATGAAGCACAAGTTTTGTTTGGTGTTTGGAGGATGACATTTAGTAGAACAAGGTTGTAACAGAGAGAAGTTCAGACCATTGGGTTGATGGAGTCTAATGGAGATAAACCTCTGGGTATGGTTTCTTTGGCAATAGGGAAATAACAGAGCAAGATAATTAAACACATAACAACTTTCAAGCTGAAATAAGATGAAATGAATTCAAGAAATGAAAGGCAATCAAGAATCTTTCATTATGTTAACAGAGGGATATTGTGCAAACATTATCAGGGAGCAGTTAAGAATTCCTTGATGATATTTAGAGTGGAAGAACCAGGGAGGCAAGAGTAGTCAAGAATTCTTGCCTATGCTAGTCCTGTGGAAAACATAAAAAATAACAAGAATTGAACACATAGTACAACAAAGTAAATTCTAGGTTATCCTTTTTTCCTGTAACTTAGAGCATGATATTTAGATGATAAATAAAACACAGATACAGTAACACAAGAGTAAAGAAGACTTATTGGTCCATGTATTAACGCAAGAATTCTGCAACATATCCTTCTGCCATTGATTCCATAACCAGCAAGTTCACCAACATAGCATTCCAGCAATTTTTATTTCAGAAGAGTTCTCAAAACTTAAAGAGCAGGTCCAGAATGATATTCACCAGCCAGCAACAATACATATCTTGAGAAGGTATTTATAAAAAGTTTACAAAATATCCCGTAGGAAAATATCAAGTAATAAATTTATCCACCTACTTTGGCAGGGGCAATAACTGTTATGGAAAACCGCGCAAAAATGAATGAAGAAATAACTATGTTGTATTGGCCACCTTATTTGTCCTGTTATTGCTGACTTTTTTGGCTCAAATAGTCGGTTGATGGCTGCTTCTCTGATTTGTGTTCCTGATGTGCTGTCACTTGCCACCTATGCCTGAGTTTGTTTGAATGCTTTTAGCACGAACTCCATCCTTTGTCGATTTGATTTTCTAATAGGAGACCCATATATTGCCATTTACTTGTTATGCAGACAATTTACAAAAAGGAGAATCAAACTACCTTGGCAAGACCTCAAGCATGCTCTGCCACCATTGATCTGTTGGTAATTGATGCTTTTTAAGTTTAATCAATGTCTCATCAGCTTCAATATACCTGTAATAATTTGGCTAGACTTCAAAGAGATGTGCTATCTCATGCTCAATGTAAAACAAATTTTCCAATTTATCATAAAAACTTTGTCCAGAGGGAGGCAATGTCTCTTCTGAAGTGCTTGATGATGCTGTAATTTGATTGGTAACATATGTATTTAGCCTGTGAGCATATTGTTCATGTTTTAACAGCCTACCATTGCTAGTGAATAAGATGGGTAAACCTTTGATCTGTAATACTGCAAACTTCTGTCTGAAGGCATTTACCTCTATCTGCATTTCTTGACACTTTCTTTCTATAGTTTGTACAAACTTCCTCATGGTCAGCACCTTCTTGACTCTCAAAATAGTGTCTGTCCTGTTTTGAATATCTAGGGATGCTAGCTGCTCACTGGTATGAGTATTCAAAAAATAAATCAATTGATTGGCTTGCTGCAGCTTGTTTGCCAATAATGCTCTGGCCTTTTGAGTCTCATATTGAGCTAACCCTATCAATTCAATCTAGTCAAAAATAGTCTTTATTGTTGTCCATTGATCAGCAATAGACTGGCCAATCTTATCCCACAAAATAGTTTTGATTTTTGTTAAAGTTTTATGAAGAGTGAGGTCCTTTTCCAAGGCTTTTATTTTATTCTCCAAGGCCTTCACTTCTCTTGTCTTATCAGCCACAATCATTTTTTATTTGTCATAATTTACCTCAATCTTGGCCAGTTTTTCCTTGGCTTCTTTTAATTCAGCCATTTGGATTTCCAAAGCCTTTATTTATTTCATCATATCTTCCATGCTCAAGCTGGCATCTTGTCCTGTTGTTGCTGTAGTTGTTGTTGAAGTCGAAGTACCTGCTGTTGATGCTGGATCAGTGGGAGGGGCTGCTATGGTGACTGTAGGAGGAGAAACTGTAAGAGTTGGAGCTGTTTGAGCTGGCTGAGAGGCCAACTCCTCCTGTTTTCCTTGTAGTGTTGTCTCCAAGGCTTTCTTTGTATCCAGCAGTCTTTGATTCATCCTCATTAACAAACTTACCACATCCTCCTCTTCTCTTTGCTATGCCACCTCTGTGGTCTGAGGGTGCATTGTAGCTGGCAGCTTAAGTTGTTTTCTGAGGGCTGCTATGTCTTCCTCTTTCTTTCTTATTAAGGCCTGTGTGCCCTTGGGATCCTTGGGATCATGTCCCAATTCCATGATAATCTCCTCCAAGGATTTAATTCTATTATCCTTCGCTAATGAGGAGGCCTTTTCCAGTTCCAATTGGGCAGAAGTGTTGTACAATGAGTTATGTAGTTTATGAGCCAGTAATGTTTTGTCTGCCAAGGTAGAATATACCATTTCTCCAGCTTGTTTGTGTAACTCAATCTGGTCCATTGGGTGGATGTCTTTAGCAAGAACTTCCAGATTGGTCCTGATATAATCAGCAACTGACTGTGGCTGCTGTGTGGTGGGCCTGAAATGACTAAGGGTCATCTTCCCTGCTTGGATATCATAGGCTGCCATTAACCTTTGTTGATTGGTGGGAGCCATTCTTAGCAATTGGTTATATAACTGGAACCTTACTGGCTCATTCCTACCCTTGATCTCAGTGAATGCTCTCTTGATGTCAAAGCCTTGCTTGCTCTATTGCTTGGTGGATGTAGCCTCCACACCATGTTGTCTCTCTTGCTCCTGCTGAAATGAGATGGTAGATGTTTCCAAAAATGGAGGAATCTGTTGTTCAGATGTTCCCTCACCCCTTAGGTTGCCTGTTGTCTCCTCTGTAAATTCTTCTTCAGAGTAGGGGTTCAACCTTTGCCTCTTCTCCCCTTGCTGTTCTGTGGATGCCCCTGTGGGTGTCTCTTCTAGTCTATCCCTTTTTTTGGCTCTTTCCTCATTAAGAGGAGTTTGTAACATAGGGATCTCCGTTGCCTTTGTTTGTGTTGAGGGGCCTTGCTCTTGCCCTTTTTGCTGGGTTGTATCTGGCTGATCTGCCATTATATTTTGCTGCTCTAAATGTTTTACTTCTTTGCCTTTTCCTGCAGGTGGAGTAGTCTTTTGGGCAGGTTGTTGTGAAGGTGTGGCAGATGATGTGCTCGTCCCAATGTGTTGTGGCAGTGTGAAAGGGACTTGTCCAAAAGAATCCAGGTCAATTGTCTTCTCAAAGTCTTTCATTTGTTTTTCTAATCTCTCTTCTTCAGTAAGCTCTTCAACTAATGTACCCTCTACCCATTCCTGTCGATTAGCATATTGTTCAATTTGAGGAATTCTGTGGTGCACATATCCTGCAAGCTTGTTTTTGACTCTTCTAAAGCTTATGAAATGTTCAGGGTCATATGGTGCCCAATCAAAACTTTGTTTTAGCATAAGTTCATGTCTTAGTATCTTGTCTGGGTCATCCCAGGCTTCTTCCCTCTTATTGAAGACAAAAGGGCCCAATTGATGTCTTATCATGAGCTGTGCCTTTTTTCTAGTACCATGGAAATGAGTCAAATATGCACTACTAAATTGCCTGAAGTATTCTAGGGAAAAGAATCTCATGGGGACATACTTCGGCAGCTTATAGGGGGATAACTGACAGCCATAAATCATGATCACTGTGTGGTTTTGGTAAAAATACCAGTCTCCCATGCTGTAGCCCGTTGAGAGATGTAAAATCCTATGCATTTCAGCAAAGAGCCTACTAGGAGGATTCATCATCAACAGGGAAGTGGCTGGGTATATGAACAGGTCAATGAACTCACAATATGTATAAGGGGAAAGGTGAACTTCATGGAAAACTAAGGTCCAGAAAATCACAAACCTCCTCTCTCCTTTGGGGTCTAGTCTTTTAAGAGGAACTTGGAAACTATCAAGATGATAGTACAACAGTAGATGATATATATAGGATGTATATTTGAACACTCTTTCTCTCTCCAAAATCATGAATTGCTCATGGATTTTATTTGCTATGAAGGTGGCATAGTCATACTTGACAGCAGGGGTCTGTCCTGGAGTGAATATGGACATCAATACTAACACAGTTTCATCAACATAATCACTAGTTTTGCATCCTAGAATGTAGGATATCATGTTTATAAGGAGTTTCCTTGCCTCATTGAACCAGACTTGGTGATAAGGAGGAGGATGATCATGCTGGCACTTTGGTAGCATAAATAACTGACCAATTCTTGTTATCTCTGAGCTAGGCAGCTTGGCACCTTGATCAAGCAAAAGTTTCATGGTGAGAGGAACCAGAGGCTGAGTTGGCTCAAAGATCAACATCTCACTTATGAACTGAGGAGTAATATACAAGAGTATAGATCTAGATGGAGTCAGGATTTCTCTTTGCGTGGGATCATAGTTTGCACAGCATAAATGGATGAAATCAGGGAGCACATTCACTGAAGGGAGGTAATAGATAGGCATGTTGGATTCCCAAATTCCCAAGACATCAGTGTTGCTCCAATGGCTATTTCTAATTTCACAAAAGGTTTGTAGGTGAGGTTTGAGACCCATCATATCCTTAATCTGGAAGTCTTTGTCAGCAAGAGGTATCCATTCTAACTCCTTATGTGGTGCATTCAAGGGTGCAATATTCAAGGCCACTAGAGCCTCCATTTTCAGTTTGTCAAGTGACCTTTAACTTGAGTTTAGAGCTTTTTGGAGTAACATACAGTAGAGCACTGGTTTTAGTCTCTCTTAGGAAATCACAGACTACGTTCTGTTTGTAGAGATGTCTGCCCTTGGTGAAATTCACAATCAATTACAGAATTTGGTTGGGAGGCTGGAAAAAACAGGGGAAGGGTGCTTGCTTTACAGGGGTTTTTGGTGATTTTGTAGGCGAAAATGAGCTCGACTCTCAGTTTAATGGGCAATTTGCAGAGGAAAACAAGATTTGCGGGTTTTCTTTTAGAAACAATGATCAAACAGAAGTTTAACATGCATGGGTTTGCAGGCAATAGCGTATCTTACTCGAATTTAGCTCTTTAGCTGATTTTTACAGAGAATTTTTGGAAAAACAGGGGTTTACGGGCGAATTATCGGGTAAATACCTATTTTATAGGCGACTGGAGCAAAATATGGTTGCAGACTGAGCTGGGGGGGCCGGGTTTGCAGCGTGAAATCGCCTGGGTGGCGGTCTGGAACTTTTGTTGTCGACTAGACGTAAGGTGCATGTAGTGTCTCCGTAAAATGAAAAACAACAATAAACATAAACCGTCGTTTTCACGCCTTTTTAACGAAAATTTGGGCTTTTTCGAGCTTTTGGCGCTTTCTGGGGATGACGTCAGCATGACGTAAATTTTGTCCGGTAGCGGAGTACGGAAGGTGACATGGTGGATGACATGGTCGCTGACATGGACGGATGACCTGGCGGACACGGCAGATGGAACAGTAGCGTGGGCGCTGGTGTGGTGCTGACGTGATGATGACGCGATGATGACGTGGGCAGCGGGACCAGACGGCGGTTTATGGTTTTCATCGGATTGCTTTTGGTATGGGGGCGGTTTGTGTCAGAGTGGACCCGATGCAATAAGAATGTGTCAGGTGTCCCGGGGTACGGTGGGAAAACCACTTTCTATCGGGCGCTATCGTCTGGTCATCGGGGCGCCTCCGATATTGATGTGAGCTGTTGGATCTGGAGGGTGCGATCCAATGGTTGACGGGAAGTATAGATGGCGGAGGTTTATGAAACGGGACCTGCGCCAATATTTTAATATTTTTTAAATATATGCATGGTATAAACCTTGGTTAAATAGGGTTTGTATGGAAATTATGCGGGCAGGTTAGGTTATTTGTTTAGCCAAATGTTAAACAAATCCCAGGAGGCGTGTGGAGGATTCTTATTGGCCCTGGGGGGACCAATAATCCCGAAATAACAGAGTTATGGCTATAATTACCGAGGCAGGGATATTTAAGTATTTTGGGGTTTTTTGCATAGCTTTTATGTATAATAGGTGCGGGGAAATATAGATGGGAGTTATATAATAAAGTTAAAATGTTAATATGGTTTTGTGAGTAGAGAAATCTAAGTTTATAAGGTAAAAACTTAGGTTCTTAGGAAAATGAAAGTGGAATGGAAGGATCTTTTTACACAAGAAATGCGGCTTGTTATGATCAAGTGAACACAAAGTTTCACTTAGTAATTCTCATAACTTGAAATGAATTAGGACCATTGAGCAGATCCCAATGTCCCTAAGGGGATGTTAGTAAGTGTTCTTGGGGAAATGAGAGGGGAAATCAGTCATGCTCCACTGAACTGTAGCCACTTTGCATGATGTTTGTGATACTCATTAAAACTGATCACCAACCTGCTTGTGCAACATCAAAATTACCTACCCATTCTGCAATCCCTAACATTTTTTCTTCACTTTGATTGGGTGCATTTGAACTAGCAAACCCTGCTTTTCCTCTTTTCTTTTGGCTGCCCTCCTACCTAAATCTATCCTTATCTCTTGCAAGGGCTCAGATTGAGCAGTTGGGCCCTTTGCTTCTCTACCTATCTAGTGATTTGCCAAGCTTGAACTGTTTGAGCAGATCTTATTCTCTATTCTAAAACAAGAAATTTAACTATGGTCTAGCCAGGGTTGTACTGTCTGGCTATTCATCAATTGTGAGAAAGTCAGTGATTGCACATTCTGAATTTGCTTTGCAACATGTAGTACAGTAGTAGCATTTTAACAAGCCACTTTCCTGGTCTTTCTTTGGAGTTCCTTTTATTTCTCTTCTTTTTTGAATTTTTGATTTTTTGATAATATGGAACCTTTGCATCATGGAAAGGATGATCATAATTGGCATTTCCACAGTCAATCATGAAAAATGACACCTATTGGTATAGGAACCTAACATGTCCCACCTTCATTCAAACCTTCTATGTCTTTCTTCAAATCTTCCATGTTTCCATTCAATTTTTCTTCTATACCATTTATCTTATTGATCATATCGTCAATCACATTCTTCAAATCATCCTTCCAATTTTGCTTACTATGTGTTTCTATTTTCTTGATTCAATCCATTCTTTTTCTTGCTTTTAGGAGCTCGATCTTCAATCTTTTGCATCTCTGAAATTTCGGATCTCCAAGGTCTTAAATTTCAATCTGTGGTAGCCCTATGTGTCCTCTTTCCAATGCCACCAGTCCGATTGAAATTTGATTCCCCGAGAAAGAGTTATGCCCAATCTCCCAAGTTGACCTGGTTATATACTTTTTTAGTAGAGTGAAATTGTACGAAGTGCCACGTCTCACTGTTTCGACCTTCGGACCTGAAAACGATACACAACCAATTATAGTCTGCCCTCCTTCTGTAAATTCTTACGAAATTTCAATCTGATGCTCAGAGAGAAATTTATGACGATTTTCTCAAGGTCACCTATTTGGGATGTAATTCGGTAACCTGCAAAAACCCTAAATTCCTTGGATCATATCTCCGAAAATATAGCAAAACAAGATCTAAAATTCGGGCCCAAGCTTAATCAAGATTTTAGATCCAATGGGTTTTAATTTCAAAGTCTGAACCTTCGTAGAAAAAAACTTATAGCGAAAATTCCACGATGGCCTGTTTGAGATGGAATTATCGAGCTTGCAAAAACCCTACCTTCCTCAGATCATATCTTTGAAAATATAGCAATACAAGATCTGGAATTCAGACACAAGGTTCAGAACGATTTCTGCTCAAATGGGTTTTTTTAGCTTTTGAAACTTCGTAGAGAAAAAGGTATAGCGAAAATTCCACGATGACCTGTTTGGAGCAGCAAAACCCTAGAATCCAAAGCTTTGATACCAAATGTTATGAAACCAGCTCACGAAAAGATAGAAAAGACATATTAACGACTTCAAAATCAACCTCTTTGAGGGGGGAAACTCCTTTACATTACACAAATGAACAATTCTTCGATTATACAAATGACAAGACCTCCTTTCTATATATAGGAGTCTAAGGGGTCCCAATACAATCAGAGCCTACATAAGAATAATATTGTAGGGGCACAACAATAACAATAGTCGGCTTCTATGGGGCATAATAATAACAACATGGGGACTATATGGTCACAGTAATACAATAAGGGGGTTTCACTAATAACAATAAGGGGTTACACTAGTATTATAGGGACCTAACAAAGTGAGAAGCAGTACTTGCTAGAGGAGTTCAAGAAAGTCAAGCCTCCTAATTTTAATGGAGCGACAAAGAAATCAAAAGATGTAAAAGCCTTGTTGCTTGTTATGACGAAGTTCTTCATATTCCACGATTATAAAGAGAATATGAAGGCCGAGATAGTGATCTTTAGTCTCAAAGGAAAAGTAGATATTTGATGGGCATATGTGAAGCATGTTAGAGGGATTAAGGTAGAATAGTTGAGTTGGCATGAGTTTAAAAGACACTTCAAGAAGAAGTAATTGTTTGAGAGGTATTATGACAGAAAGGCCAAGGATTTATATGATCCTAAGATGGGTTCCATAACAGATGAAGAGTAAATGATCAAATTTATAGAGCTATTGAGGTATGTGCCTTATCTCAAGGATGAGATGTTGAAGGTTCAAAGGTTCATCAATGGACTGCCATTAGCATTCAAGGATCGGGAGTATGATGAGCCTCAGTCACTCGAGGAAGTCATCGAGAAATTAAATCATTGTTATGATATGTTGAAGCGCAAGTATGAGCCTAAACGAGATTGGAAAGGGAATGAGAAGGATAAAAGAAAATGGCCTTAGAAGCGAGGAATACCTTAGGATATAGGTGAGAAAGAGAATGTGGCTCCTTACAAGTTGTTTAATGTAGTTGAGAATGGAAATGGACCTCAGCCTGGAGAGCAACGAAATAAAGGTAGTGCCAAAGAACTATTACAATGTTTGATTTCTGGTAAGGACCATTGCAAGAAGGATTGTCCATTGTACCAGGGTGGTAGGCCTCAGATCTACAGTGCCAAGGAGGCGTAGACAGTTGGGGATGTTGGTTAAAGGATTCCTCGAATCTATGTAGCACTTGATAATAAGCATGCAGATCATCATGCATCCATTATTGATATGGAAGATAAGCTTTATGATTGAGTTTTTTCCATTTTGATTGATCCTGAATCTAATTATAGTTATGTTAGTTCTGACCTAGTGGATGACTATATGCCAAGCTCAAAATGAGGAGAGAGCATTAGTTGTATTCCAAGCTCAGAAAGTGG
Organism: Pinus taeda; assembly: GCA_000404065.3. NCBI lineage: Eukaryota > Viridiplantae > Streptophyta > Pinopsida > Pinales > Pinaceae > Pinus > Pinus taeda. Next base: position 11,873 of record APFE030609348.1, on the reverse strand, counting down.
AGTTTCTTTCAGACTCAAATTCACTACCTAGGACATGTTGTTTCCAAGGAAGGGATGGTAGTGGACCTGACAAATATTAAATATATCATGGAATGGCCATCTCCTATTACAACAGGCTCACCAAGAACTTCTCAAGTATTTCCTATCCTATTACATCTTTGTAGAGAAAAGGAAAGAAGTTTGAATGGTATGAGGAGTGTGCAACTAGTTTTGATCAGTTGAAGCATTTGCTTACAATTGATATAGTTTTGAGGATTGAAAATCTTGATAAGGAGTTTGTGGTATGTACATATGATTGCAAGAAAGGAATTGGTGGAGTCTTGATGGAGGAAGGATAGGTGGTATGCTATGATTCAAGGAAGATGAATGAGCACGAGCATAACAATTTGACTCATGATCTCGAGTTGGAAACTATCATTCATGCCTTGAACATGTGGAGGCATTTTATTCCTGGTCGGAGGTTTATTCTGATGAGTGATCACAGTGGACTGAGATACTTGTTTGACCAACCTAACATGAATTTCATGGAAGCCAGATGGTTGGCTACCCTCAATCAATTTTATTTTGAAATCAGATAAAATAAGGCCAAGGAGAATCGAGTTTCATATGCTCTCAGTAGGATACCACAGGTGAATCATATTTTAGCTATGAGCTCTAATGGTACATATTTACATGAGCAAAACTTGCAGATAAGCCAACATGATGATAGGTACCCGCAGTTGAAGCAGAGGCTATAGCAGTAGGGTGAAGGTGATAGAGATGAGGATTATCACCTCACAACAGATGGCTTGGTTAGATTCAAGAACAAGATTTATGTGTCAGATAGCAGTGAGCTCAAGAAGATTATCTTAAGGGAGTTTAATGTCAAGTCATATTCAGGTCACCTGGGATATCAAAAGACTTTGACAACAGTCAAGAAGTTTTATCATTGGCCAAACTTGAAAAAATAAGTGGTTGGATTTGTTTCTAGATGTTTGGACTATCAACAGGTGAAAGAAGAGTGTAAGCATCCAAATGGTTTATTACAATCCATTCCAATTTCATAATGGAAATGGGAGGCCATTTCCATGGATTTTATTATAGGTTTAATGAGGACATCGAAGCAACATGATTCCATCATGGTTGTGGTTGACAGGTTGAGTAAGGTATCTCACTTCTTTGGGGTGAAGTCTACTAATTCATCTAGTGAGGTAGCTCAAATCTTCATCAGGGAGATAGTGAGGTTGCATGGAGCTCCCAAGAATATTATCTCAGATAGAGATTCCAAGTTCACTTCCATGTTTTGGAAGGATTTGTTTGCATGCTTGGGGACTGAGTTAGATTTCAATACAACTTATCATCTGCAAACATGTGGACAAATAGAGAGGCTTAACAGGATTCTTAAGGACATGTTGAGCATGTATGTTATCCATCAACATAGGAAGTGAGAGGAGTATCTTCCATTGGTGGAATTTTCATATAATAATGGGTATCAGGAGTCCTTGAAGACGAGTTTATTTGAGGTTCTTTATGGGCAGAGTTTTAATACTCCTATTAGCTAGAGTGATCCAATGAACATGATGTTGATTGGATCGAACATGTTGGTTGAGATGGAGCAGGAGATGCAAGTTATTAAGAGGAATTTCAAGGCGACACAGTACATGAAGAAGAGTTATGCAGATCAACATAGAGCATTCAAGGATTTTCAGGGTGGGGAGCATGTGTACTTGCGCATCAAGCACAAGAAGATCTCCTTGAGGATTGGATCGTGTGCCAAGTTGGAAACTCATTATTGTGGGAATTTTGAGATCCTTGAGAGCATTAGACCAGTGGCCTACAAACCTATAGACTTGCACTACCGCCAACAATGAAATTCAAAGATGTTTTACATGTTTCTTTACTTAAGAGATATGTGAAGGATGTTGATCATGTGGTTTACTAGTATGTATTACAAGTGGAGAGAGAGGAAGAATACCAACCAAAACCTAAGTGCATATTGCAACAGAAACAACTCATGCTATGGAACCAAGAAATAGAACAAATTAAAGTGCAGTGGAAGCACTTTCGGCCCTATGAAGCTACATGGGAGATGGCTAATCAGATGCAAGATTTATATCCTTCAATATTTGTTGGTTCAAGCAAATGAGTTTTTGGTATGTTTATATATATATATATATATATATATATGGTTGTAAATACCGTAATAAATTTTGTTATAAAGCTCCAATAAGTGGTATGTTTGTGTTGATTTCAGCAATTTGTTGGTCATAAGTGTCATAGAACACTAAGGGTGGTGTTCCCCCAAGGGGGAGGGGTTTGTAACAAGCCTGGGTTAAAGTTTCATGTAATAAAGGATAATAAAGGCAAAATAAAACTAAGATCATGGGGCACATATTCTAAGCTTAATTTTGGGTAAGCACTATAGTGGGCATCACTTGTGGTTTAATAATGGCTATGGAAATTGGAAAAAGAATATACAAAGGAAAAAAGACAATAATTGGCATTTAATTACGAAAATAAAGGAAACTAGGAGAAAGGGAAGGTGAAGAGACACACATTTGCCAGCAACTAAAATTAGAGGAAAAATGAAGGAAAATGAAGAAAAAGAGACATCAATGATAAAAAGGAACCAGAGAAACAAATCATAGTTTTGTTTTTTGTTTTGTTTTGTTTTCGCTTGAATCGAGAGAGAGAGAGAGAGAGAGAGCCCTAAGAGAAGAGAGAAAGAAAGAAAGAAAAGGATAAGCAGAGGAAAGAAAAGGGAAAACAAAGGAAAGCAAGGGAGCACAAGAAGAAGGTTGGATCAACAACTTCAGTAGGAGGATTTTGCAAGTAATAGGTTGCATGTGTGGTTTCCTATATAAGATGTGAATGAATGGTACATGAATTTGGTTATTTGGTTCATTTGTTGTCATTGGCATGGGTTTGCTTGGTTAGATAATGCTTTTAGCATTTCCTTGCCATTTCTTGGATAACCATGGTGTGATGGGATTAATTCTTAGTTGAGCTTTGGATTTTTGGAAGTTTTTGAAACTGGGTGAGGTGGTCTCAGGAAAATCCCAAGGGTTGGGGGTGGAGATGGTTTTCTCTAAGAATCCCTCGACAAGTGGGTGGAGACAAGAAAAATCCTCAAGGTATGGTGAAGGAGTTTTGAGGCATCCAAGCTTGGTTTGGTTTTGTGATACCGGTACCAGTTTAGGTGAGATCGGGGTAGCTTGAGGGTGGAGGTGGTTTAACCTTTGTATTCCCTATTTGATTTTTTCTTGGTTATCCCATGTCCCACATTCATGCCTGGAATATGGCACATGGATGATTGATTGAAAGAAAGATTTGTTTCAACCCAATCTATGGTAGGGTGGTACATGGAAGTCCTTGACTTAGTTGATTTTTGCATATGTTAATATAAGCTAATTTCCCTATTGTGATTTATGAGCACAAGCACTTGTTATTATGAGGATTTTATGGTTGATCTGTCATGGTTCTTATTATGATTATATGATAGTTATATACATGATTCTATGGTATGCTCTAGTTATGGCTATTGTTCATGATTTTATAAGTGATTAAATGGTTGATGAATGTAAGGGATAACAAGTGCTATTACAACTATATTGAGAGGGCATTAGACCTTCTTGGTGATTCTCAGATGAAGGTTAGAAGTTTATTATCAAATATGCATTCATGAATTGTAGCTTATATGTTTATCATATGTTTGATGAAATTTCTATCCTGGATTAGGCATGGCTAGGTTAAGTTCTTGTTCAAGTTATAAAAGATTGGCATTGTTAGAATTTTTTTATGTTTATGGAAAATTACAAGCAGTTATGGGCAGTGCTCTGGAGGCTAGCCTGGAAAAGTGGCTCAGGACTTGAAACTGCTGGCACAAAAATGGAGTTTTTGAGTCATAGTCACATGAAAGTAGGCCTATGAGTGTGTTTATAGCATCATAACCACATTTTTGAGGTTTTCTGGGTGTGATTATGGATCTAGGTCAGTGAAAAAGGGTTCCAACACAAGGATTGATCACTTGGGGTGGTTATCTGGCTCTTGAGTAGTCTATAGACCCTACGAGATGTCAGGAAGTTTTCAGTTTGTAGGCCTCACTTCCATCACTAGAACTTGGAGGTCAAGTCATGTCATAGTAGCACTCATCTCATGTTTACCCTAGGGAGCATGTAGAAGCAGGTAAATGTGGGGTGGGGCATGATCCAGGTGGATATTGGTGGCCACCTGCCAAGTCCACATGGACCCCCACCATTGTCTTTCTCAGCATTTTCAGTTTCCTTAATTGTAGCACAACTTACTATTTTTAGCAGTTTTTCGGGTCCTGAACTTCCGGAGCCGTTTTGAGGCCCTAAACGACGTTTTTTTGGGATCCCAGGGGCAACACGGGTCCATGGAACATGGACCAGTGTTGCTGTTCCAACAATGATAGTGCTCGAATAGATCTTTCTAATGAGCTATTGTACGCGTCAAACGGAGATCATATGCTAAAGTTACAACCCCGGGAAGTTGTTGTACCAACTTACCCCCAAACGGGGCCCACAGTTTGGCGTTTCATCTCCTAGGGTTAGGTTTTGGAATGTTAAGGGTTTTTCATTGTTTCTCAACAATAAATAGGCCTTCGAGCCTCATTGTGAGTCAGTTCAGAGGCATGTAGCCAACACATCTCTTCTCAGAGATAAGCTACCATCGCCCTAGCTAGTTTATTTCCATTTCTGATTGTAAGCATATTTCAGTATTTTCCATTAATGAAATGAAGTATTATTTCCGCTGCATATTTGTGTATATGGTTATCTCTGTAATTTGTTGCGTTCCAGTTTAAATCTGGATCAAAGAGATGGTTTTGGGCATGTTGTATTGATGAGCCATGGTATTGGCCCATGATTTAATAACAAAGTCTATTTAGAAGTTAATAATATCTATGGAAAGTGGATGTCCACGGTTAAACATAATGTTATATTGTAAGTTGATTGTAAGTATTAAAGTTTTTGTGTTTATTAATTAAATTTAAATATGGTTGCAGAATCATTATTCTATTTTATAAGGTAAAATAGGTTTTAACTTATTGTTGCTACTTATAAGTTATATATTTTAATGTAATATGTCTATTATTGTTATGTAACCAACTCAAGAAAAAGATAGAAAAGATAGATCAACGCCTTAGAATTCAGCCTCTTCGAGGGGGAAACCTCCTTTACATTACATAAATGAACAATTCTTGGATGATTTCAAATGACAAAATCTCCTTTCTATATATAGGAGTCTAAGGAGTCACAATATAACCAAACGACCTAACAATAATAATATAAAGCCACAAAAATAACAATAGAGGGATTCTACGGGGCACAGTAATAACAAAATGGGGACAATAGGGGCACAACAATATTAATAAGGGGTATAACTACAATAGTGATGGGCTAATCACTTGTATTATAGGGACCCAACATGCCCCTCTCCTTCAAAAAAAGTGTTGTCCTCAATGTTTGAGTAGTTCTGGATACTTCTGTATAAAATTCTCATCCTCCCATGTGGAATCTTCAACAGATAAGTTCTTCCACTTGATAAGATACTTCGAAATTGATTGATTTCGTAGCTGTCGAGTTCTTGTTTCCGTGACTGCTTCTGGTTCCAATATAGTTTTTCCTTCCTTGTCAAGTTCTGGCAATGTTGTTTGAACTGGGATCTTATCGCCTATTACATTCTTTAAACATGAAACATGGAAAATTGGGTGCAATCGAGAAGCTGCAGGAAGCTCTAATTTATATGCCATAGTACCAATCTTTTGCAACACCTTGTACGAACCATAATACTTTGGTGATAATTTAGTATCCTTCTTAGCTTGCTTGAGGGACATTTGCTTATATGGTTGTAGCTTTAAGAATACTCAATCACCTACATCAAAACTTCTTTCACTGCGATGTTGATCTGCCTATTGTTTCATTCTATTCTGTGCCAACACGAGGTTATCCTTTAAGAGTTGGAGGACTTGTTGTTGAT
>APFE030609334.1:5161-75002 GCA_000404065.3 Pinus taeda | reverse complement strand
AGCCTCTTTTATTTCTTCACCCAAATTTTTTATACAATTAACAATCTCATCTACACGAAGAAAGTAATTAGCCACACTTTCATCATTATACATCTTGAGATTTTCATACTGAATCCTGAGGGTTTGAAGTTTTGCTCGTTTTACCTGGTCATCTCCTTCATAGATTAGAATTATCTTGTCCCATATCTCTTTTGCGGATTTAAACTACATTACCTTGACAAATTCTAATTGAGATAGGCATCCTAATAGAGTATTGACCGCCTTTGCATTTGTTTCATATTTCTTCTTCTCAACTGGATCTGTAGGAGTTGCTGCTGGAAAAGTATACCCTATATCTATGATATCCCAGACTTCTGTACCAAGAGATTGAAGATAGGCAGTAACTCTTACCTTCCAATATACGAATTTTTCCCATCAAAAATCGGTGGCCTAATTGATGATTCCCTCTCATAGTTGCTCATGATGAAAGATCTTCCTTCAAGTGATCAGGATTCTTCTAAAGGACCTCCTCTGATACCAATTGTTGGAAATAATATTGAGAGGGGGGGGTCAATCAGTATTATCAAGTCAAATATACGTTTTTCAAAACAAATTATATACACTACTTCAGTTAGTTAAACACGCGTATATACGCATCTATGCAGAAGGAAAACCGTGTATACAAGGCAAGCTTTTAATTTACTTTATCTTTCTGATGATGATTGTTAATCTGTGTTGGAGAAACAGATAACCAGTAACGAGAGACAGTAAAACAGAACAAAAGGACAATTGCGCACAAGAACACAGGAGATAAGGTGGAAACCCAATGTGGGTGAAAACCACCTGCTGCAATTCGTCTCTATCTTCTTTTAAATTAGAAACTTCTTTTACAATGTACTGGTGCAGTCCTTTACCAGTACGCAGGATACAACCTGTAGAGAGCTACAACCCTCTCTCTCGTTCTCCAGCTTCTCTTGGAAGGGAGCTACAACCCCCTTTATCTCTTGCACTAGCCAAGATACTAGTACGTACGTGTTGGCCTACAAAAGGATCCAACCTTCTCTTTCTTCTAGGGACCACGTTTCATAAATTTTCAGACTGGATCCATAAACATCAATCAATCATCAAGAATCAACCAATCTCCTTTCCACCAATTAGATCTGAGTCAAGTAGATACTTCTTTGACAGCTGTACCCAAAACACAGTACCGGAAACCACACACCAAACACTAAACCCAGAACATAGCAGCAATAAACAGAAGCAACTAGATCACAACTTAAAGCATAAACGCTAGTTCAATAACCTGCAACATGCATCTGTACGCTTCTGTGTTTGGAACAACCTGCATAAATGTTGTTTTAATTCATTGAACCAGCGTGTATACGTGCCTTCGCTTCACTGAACCTGCGTCTAGATCTATAAAGGATAATTCACTCTTCCAGATATTCAAAAACACTAATTAACCCAGATTATCAGTGTTATAGATCAAGCAAGAGACACATAAAACAGACCAAAATCATACAAAGATACTACCATTCAAGCTTAAAGATTATGACCCATGAATAGAACTTATCCTTCTTCTTTTCGCTAAGGTTCCTCCTTTATTCAGATCCAGATCTGCACCATAACCCAATTACCAGCATTCAGATCTACCACTTTTTAGATATTCAATGATCATTCATATTATGATTTTCCACATTATCTCCTTCCTCTTTTATAGTCTTAGGCCTTCCACAATACCATGGTCCAAAACCATAACATTTCAATACCATGAACCCAAAACTAGGGATCAACACATCTGACGAGACGCCATGGTCCAAAACCATAGGTTCAAATCCCAAGTACTAACTACCATGGACCAAGAATAAGTTCCCCAACATATATGTTCTTTTGTAACATATAACACGCGTGTATACGCGTCTTCGTCTAGATGAACCTGCGTATATGCCTTTTTCTTCTTTCTGAGTGCCTGAAGTGAGATCTATCACCAAGATGAGTTGTCATAAAGGAAAACACCAGAGCCATAGCATCAAACCTATGCCATAATGCCAACACTTTCCTGGCACTTCTTTTCATATTTAAGGCGTAAATTTGTTTCACCGTCACTGGTTTTTCTTTTCCTTTAATGACCATCATAGTCCCATCAGCTCCTAAACAAGTCATTGTTTTCTCCAAACAGTTTATAACAATAGCTTGTTGTTCTAACCAAGCCTTTCCCACTAATATGTCATATGACCCAAGTGGAAGGAGGTTCAATTCTATTGTCAAGAAATAACCATTGAGATCAACAAGGCATTGTTTCACATACTGAGTAGCTTTTCTCTTAACACTCATGGCTAATTGTACTAGCCATGCATGCCTAATTTTTTGTATTTTCAATCTACATCTCTCTACAATTTGAGGGCTAACGTAGCTTAAAGTAGCTCCAGGATCTATTAAAATGGACACATGTTGTGCATGGAACCCCCCAAGGCATTTTTTGGGCCTCAAAGCCCAAGTTTTGACCCAATATTTTTGTAAAGACTCCACGAATTGTGGGCGCGGAGTGCGAAATGTATGTTAGAGTTGCAGGGTTAAGCTTTGTAATGTAATGTCAACCTACCCATGCTCCATGGACCATGGGATTGTATAAATAGAGCGAGGCTCTAAGTGTAAAGAGACATGGAATAGAAGAAGAGGAAGAGGAAGAATCTAAGTGACTAAGTAAAGTGTGTCTTGGGTTGTAGAGTAGGAGAAGACTCTGCACTTGAGTGTGTAAAGGCCTAGTAGTCTGTAACTGAGTGTGCGGACCCCTGCAGCTAAGTGCACAGGGCAGAGTCGAGTCTGTATCGAGGAAAGAATTGATAAAGAAAAGTTTTATCATAATTATGTGTACCTGTTCTTGGGTTAATGCATGCTTGATATAAATTGTGAATATATGGTTTATTTACTGCTAGTACCTATATGAATGGTTTATATTGTTTAGTATAACTTCAAGTATGTAAGCATGCTAAGATAATCAACTAACAATTGAATATCAGTAAGGTCTTGGGTAATAACACAGAAGCGCAGTGTTTAGCCCTTGAGTGGGGCTTCACAAAGGCAGTATCTCAGGTTGTGAGTTACGAGAAAGTGCACAAAGTGACTTACGCACAACGTCGAACCACTTGAACTCATCAGACATCTCCAGGGTGCGGAAACCTGGTTCTAGCACCCTCCCATACTACTTTGGGTGAGACCTCAGTCCACGCTTCATGGACTATTTCCCAAAGGGCCAGTAGTACTAGGATTTGGTTGGCTAAATCAACTCTGAACCTAGGTCATGCCCCAATAAGCCAACAAATGGTTACATTGCAAGGATTGGGATCTACATAAGAGATGTCTGATGTCATATCGCTAGAATCTGACAAAGAAAGCAATTGAAGAGTGGTTGGATAGGAAGATTCATGAGTTCACGATGAAGGAAAATAGGAATCTAAAAATATCAAAGGAAGAGTGGTTAGAGCGCTACTTATATATAGAAATTCACAAAATTTTCTTTGGATTCTTCCCCTTTGATTTGTATGAGTGCATCACGAAGCTAGTAGACAGTCAGGTAAGGTGTAAGCTCAATAAACCTATCATGTGGACTCTAGAGTTGGTGCGCAAGCTAGAAGCATCAGAAGATAATATCACACACACTATGGATCAATGGCTCGATCAAATTATAGGAGGGTTTATCATCGAGTTTGTTGTAGATACTTCAATCAGCTATAGCAAGGCGGAACGATGCTTCCTCGAAGGAGCACGAGGGAAGTACGTTAAATCTTTCAACACTTGGATTAAAATGATATTGTCTGAAAAGTGGGTTATGAGAATAAATTGATTTTTGGGGCTACGCGAAGTGGAAGGATCTATAGAAATGAAGCTAGTGAAGAACTAGAGACTAGTCCCTTGATTTCACCTCTGTGAGAGAGCCAGGAGGAGCTCACGAAAGTTTCACCAAGAAGTGCGATCAATCTGATAAGGAAGAAAATTCTCTGCATACCATCCCCACCTACACCACCACCAGTTTAACCATCTTCACCCCCATCTTTGCCCACACCACCTTCGCCACCACCATAGTTCAATATGGCGAGTGCGATAAAGTTGCCGGTGTTTAAAGGAGTAGGGAACAAAGATCCGAACCAATTTTGGTTCATGGTAAAGGTTGTATGGGAAGAACAGGGAGTCACAAATGACAATATAAAGAAAGAAATATTGGTCAGCACCTTGCAAGATCAGGCATTGACCTGGTACATTAAGGATTCCAATATCAATCCAAACGCAGGGATTGTGGATATCCAAGATGTGCTAAACAAGGAATTTAGTAGGCCAAAATCAGAGACACAGTCGATTATCGGGTTTCAGTAAATCACGATGCTTCTAGGTGAGACCCCTTGGGAGTTGGATCAGAGACTCAAGTGTATGATTCATGAACCCAATATGACCTTGACAGATGGGAAACACTGCACATGGTTTACAACATCACTAACGCTACATCTAAGGACCTGTTGTCCTATAGAAGCTATCCACTTAGGTCGAGGCCTTGGAGATCGCAATGAGACTACATGAGACCCCAATGCACGATCCTAACCTAGGAGTCCAATAGATCTACGCGTAGTTGAAAAACTTGCATCTTGAGATGCAAAGCTTAAAACAAGATAGGACAACTTGCCCAAAAGCACACGAGGAGGTATGGTGCATAAAGTTCAAAGGCCAGGGACATGAGAAGGACCATTGTCTAGTCTTCGTGAACTACGTAGTGGGAGGAGGGCCAATGCCATTGAGACCAGAGGCACAAGCAGGACCGAGCGTAGCACCTGCATTATGCTGCGTGATTTTTCAGATAGGAGAGAAGGAAGCTACATATAACTTCCATCTATTATAGAAGTATACACAGACATTCCAGTAGTTGTTCTATAATTTTTCCAGGGCAATAGGCCATGATGAGTGTACCTATAGAAGTTATGAAAAGATGATGGATAGGACTTCTACCTACAAAGTTCAGACTAAAAAGCGAGCCCTTGATCAAAATGTAGGGATCGTGTGCATTGGATTTCAGTGGTGCAGACGAGGTCGAGGTGGAATGGGGCCAGGAAGGGGTCACAGCCAGCTGATTGTTACAATTGTAGAGGGTGAAGCCATTATGCCGATGATTGTATGGCCGAGAGCATCATGTTTATATTGTAGCTAGTTTGATCATGAGATGGAGGACTACCCCACGCTAATAGAGAGGTTGCCTGATAGAGGAACACTCAAACCTTCTCGGACTTAGAATGTGTAAATGATGACGTTTGAGCCGTGCAAGGAAGACTTGAATGTAAACATCATGCTCCAAAGTGGTATTACAACAGGAGATGACAAATATAAGTAGCCCGAAGAGAGTGTCTGGGTTCACAAGGCTCCAAAAAAGGAACCAGAATTTGATTTGTAGCACGCTAAGGAGACATTCATGAAAGCTAAGAAGAGCTTCACGAAGGCCTCCACTTCAAGTAGTAAAGACAAACTGGAACCAGACATGGACCCATCAAGTCTCACTACCCTTCTAAGAGACATGCATGAAGCTATTGCGCTACAACAAAGCGGTGAAGGGGCTGCAAGAACTCATCACTAGATGTGCTGGACTAGGAGAACTGTGCATAGTCTGAAACCTTAGAAAGCACACAATGTGAACAACAAGGGGGATGATTTTTGATCTGATGTGAATGTCCTACCAAACTAGACATGGGAGTGCATGAGTAGGCCTGCGTTGCAATGGTCCCCTATTCAAATGCGAATGGAAAACCAGCAAAATATCCTACTGATGGGAAGATTACAGGGAATAATGCTAGATATCAAAGGTACAAGCACGTTTGTAGATTTCGAAGTGATAGAGATTGTTGATGACATCAATCCCTGTCCCACACAGTTGGGAATAGATTGGGCCACTGACATGAATGGAGTGATAAATCTAAAGAAGTGAAAGATGATTTTTGAGAAAAAGTCACTACGCGTAGTGGCACCTTTAGACCCTGTGGAAGGATCACACTACATAGAGTTGGTGTACAACTGTGACAGCGATGACAATATATATTGTATCTACAAGATAATCGTGTAGGAGTAGGATTGGGTGAATCCAACTGCTGATGGTAGAATTTCATGGGAGCGTGAAATCTCCTACACCTCAGATTCAGATGAGGAGATAGAATGACGGCAGAACTGGTTACACGAGGTAACCATGCTAAACTTCAACAAGATGATAAATTCACTGCACTATGTGGAAACAGAGGTAAGAGGTATACCTATGTATGATCGGTTGACAACGACAATCGATTTCCTTAAGAAATTTGAAAGAGAAGTGCCAAAACAACAATGTTTCGACGCCCTGGAATTGGTACTACACACAACAACCACAACATGGTGGGGTACGCATCAAAAAAGTTTTGAGGACTGGCGCGAATATAGAAGGATGATGCTCATGCATTTTGGAAAGCCTCAGATGTGGACAAAAGCCATGTATGATGGGAAAAACAACTTTCACACCCACCTCTCCGGATGGGTACAGGCGTACACAACCTACACAAACGCACACCATCTTCGTGATAGGAAACAAGACCAACAAACAAGAGTGGGCAAGATGATGGCAAGAATGAAAAAGTATGATAAGACCAAGTGTGCCAAAGATTATCTGCGTGGAGGCCTTTGACAAAGTATGAGAAATACTAAATGTGGTCCACCATATGAGATGCACTGACTAGGACCTGCACATACCAACGTTTCTATAGGCTTATAGGACCATGTGTAAAACACCGACTACGCGGGCACTTCGGAAGCTGAAGTATGAAGCCAATGTTGTAATCCCTATGGAGTATGTAAAGCCTAGTCTGCACATAATAGCACTCACATATGCGACAGTTCGCAAAGCCCCAAAAGAAGGAATCACACAACTGCAAGAAAAGGAACACATGGGAATTAAGGGAGAAATCTAATAGGGAAACCTTAGACTCCGTAAACTTGAAAAAGAAAGGTTACAGTTAAGGAAGAAAAGCACTTTGATGGATGTAGAGGTCAAGAAATTGGAGGACGACATAAAGGAAGAGTTTCTCGCCAAAAGAACTAGGATGGTAAGGCAAGGTGAGTACATTCATATTGACAAGTTTGAGAACTATCGTTGTGAATTAGTTAGTCTAATGCCTTGGCTTAGACTACATATTTCTAAGCTTAGTGACCACGGTATCGCATTGCAAATGGTGAAGTATGCAATCCCAACCACAATAATAGATGGTGGTGATTCTCCAAGAACCGTGACGGAGTATAGGATGCATATCTACACGGGTGGTGCAACCACCTGACTATCCAAGGGAAGGACAGTCTTAGTGCTCCAGATAGCTGTAAGGGAGTGCAGGACTATAAATTATTTTTCCCGGGAATTGTGAGATATTGGATATGCGTGCAGAAGCAGAGAGTCGCAAGGTCTGCAACCGTGCACAGGAGGTTGCACTGCCACGTAGGTTGGTTGGAAAGTGACCTTTGAAGTCACTATTCATGATGGGATGCTCAACTTGAGGCCAAAAGGAGCGGGTGATAGGAATTTAAGATGAAATTTATGGGAAAGATTTGGGAAAATATGCCACCAAGAAAGCATTAATGAACCGGAATTGGGGGAATGGTCGAATTTGAATTCAAAAACCAATATAAAACCCAAAGGGCTGCCCACCAAACAACACTTGGTCATTTGTAAATTGATAGATTGAGCAAAGCCCTGCCATTGTGAGCCAAGAATTGATTGAGCCCCTGAATTCGTGAGTGACAGATTGCAGCACGGCTACAATGACAACAGCTAAGGATGGTCTGGGAGTAGAAGAGGTAACCGTCGTCGAGGCCACGCAGGCCCTAACTATGGAGGATGTTCTAGAAGGTGTCAGGGTTGTGGTAGATATCCCCAAATCACCGTGTACACCAAGACCCAAGAAGGATAAACAAGCAATGGTTCCCATACATGTGTCCCTGAGGTACCCGCTGCATAGCAAACTGTCAATGAAAGAGAAGGGGAAATTTATCATGATAGAAACAAATGAGATAGAAGAATATTTGAAACCCCTTATCATCGTAAAGGAAGAAGATGAAGGCATGGAGGTGGATCCTCAGCCTAGGCACTCTACGAAAAAACTACCCACCTACGTCCCTCCGCGAAAAGGGAAGGCCAAAGTACCCAAATACATGGATGAGACCAACAGTTCGTTCCAGATCCCACTCCTCCCAAATGGCATTATGTTTGAAGGCATGCACCTAGGCTACGTGCTGACTATGAAATTTGAAGATTGGGACCTCGCTGACCGTGAGAAGTTCCCTCACCTTGACACTAGAAACCTCATGAATTAGTATACCACAAGGGTGGTAACAATATTGGAGCTAAAGAAATGGTTGCGCATTGTGGAAAAGGCTAGGTTGTTGAACCTTATTTGGATGTCGCATTTCCAGGGCCCCCAAAAAACCATTTTCTTCATAAGGCAACTACTATGCCTGGTGCATGATGGGTATTTATGATTGCAGGAGCCCATCCCCATCACATAAGACCTGATTCATCGTATTTACCGCCTTCCATATAAAGGAAAGGACCCCGTGACCATATTGGAAGGAAAGGGCAGTGATTTTGCTCTCACAGAGGCCATGAAGACGAAGTAAAAGCTAGGAAAGAAGAAGAGGGGTTATGCCATCTTTAGCACCAAGGAAAAAGCAGTATGCGTGGCAACCCTAATTCTGATAGGAAAAGTTATGCGGAAGTGTTGTGCAGACGAGTTACATGCGCCGGTGGTCACACTGGCCGAAATAGTGTGTGGAGGGGGTCCAGCTTAACTGGTCAAAATTCCTCTGCACAGAAATTTTAGAAAATTCTTGCAGAGCCCAAGAGTAGGGTAAAACATTCCACTATGTGTGGTTGTTGCTATCCATAGTGCTTGTGGCAAGGGAATTGTGGGAGGACAACCAATTCCCCACAATTGACAGATATTTATAGGAGGCCATGAAGTACGCTTCGCTCTGGGCCACGAAGGATGCGACAAGGATACACGACACCAAAATCTTCTAGTTTCTCATGGAGATGACCATCCGAATGTGGATCGACCTTAAGCCGTTGTTGTTTCCCATGGTGTACAATAGTCTACAAAGTTTTGTAGAATTTAAGACAGACATACACAACATCTTTATCAGGGTGCACAAGGTTCCTCTGAAGTAGTGGATGAAGCTACCTTTTGTAGCCACTAACAACGCCATTTTCACTCCCATCAACTTTCAGTTAACTAAATTCTTAACAATGAAAATAAAGTGCCATTTCAATTTTATCTTTGGAAACATGAACCATGTGTTCTTATGAAATAACACAATAATTTAACATGCCATTCCAGAAAATAATGACAATAATGACACACACAAATATTAATAACTTAGTTTGAATTCGAAACCAAGGGTTTAGACCATGGATCCACCAAATTATAATAAATTAAGCAAAATCCAAAGGAGTGTTTCAAATTCCCTTGTCACAAAAGCTTGAGACCAAGAAGTTGGTCTTTATAAACAAATCAAATAAAATATACATTCCTTTGAAATTTTTTAACATGAAGCCCATTTGCTCAATACACTATGACCTATGTAAGAGGAAATTCCTTGAAAAAGAGTTAGATAACCCAGGATTGAATAATTAAGAGAGGTTAAGCTAACTTCAATTCTAGCTCTGTAATTTTCAGGTTTAGTTCAAGCTTAACCTTGGCCACTTCCATCATCGCGTCACCCACACCTGCAGCCAACTTCCCGATCTTTGCACCCACCGATGCTTCCTCTAGGATATGCAGTTCACGGACTGTTCTACCTGCCTCGGCCATCACGACTATAGATTGTTCGTTTTACACCTAAAATTTCTTCCATAGTTCTAGTGCTGCTGATTTCTCCATGAACATCTATTCATTATTGACTTTGTACTCACTAATCATGATAAGCAAGCGCTAATCACAAGCCTTAATCTGCTCGATTAGAGCTTCTTGCATTGTGTGAAGAAAAACAGAAGGGAGCGCAGCCAAATTGAGGCCAAAATTCTTCAAATTGTTGAAAATAACCTTGTTAGCTGCAACCTATAAGCTCAAATCTCCATCAGACAGTGTGACTACCCAGAGATCTAAGGATCGAACCATGTCTAATGCTTTAGTGGTCCCCAGTGCCAAACTGGTTGATGCGGCATTGCTCTGTCCTGCACTGACCTGAATTCTCATTGTCTAGATGTGTAGCTCATGTAGATCCTTCTATATGGTGATCAGTGCCTGTTTCTGGTGGTGCTCAAAATGTTGTAGCAATTTTGCTATTATATCCCGCATCTTATTTCCAATGTCATCCAAGTCACCCTATGTTAAGGTAATTGGGTATAACGATGACTTAGTGGCTTTTGTCTTCTTGTACAGTCCTTCCTTTTCCTACTCCCTGTACCGCTTCACTCAGAAAGGAGTTCTTTCCTACTGGTTTCTGCCGCCCTGCTCTGGTAGCTCTTCTTCCTCCATTTGTGGCGAAGGAGACTTCTGCCTTCTTTTGGAGTTATGCTCTTCCCATGCTTCCTGTTTCTTCAAGGTGTGCTATGCTTCTGGTCGGGCCTTCTTCTCGGCCTCTTTCTTCCTCTTCTCATCCAACTGTTGAACCTTCTATTTGGCCACTTCCTTTTTCTTTTTCTTCATGGACTTACTAGTCCAGGTGGCCACATTAGATGCATAATTCCACTCTCTTGGCAATCACTTGATGACCTGTATAATATCATCATCTGTAGCCAGGTAATGTAAGTCGAACCATTTATGCTTGGGGTCCTTTCGTGCCTGGATGTAGACATGCTAGAAGTCCGTTTTGAACTTCGCATACCCTGAAATTTTTTCAAACATTGTTGGTGACAACCGCAACTTTTGGTTGATGACCATGTGAATGCTTGTCTCCTTCAGTACCCAAAAGATCTTGCTCTCTGTGACTTGCACAACATCTTTGGTGGCCCAGAGAGATGCAAACTTTTATGCTTCTGCTAAATCCTTCTCCACAGGAGGAAATTGGTTGTCCTCTGGTAACTCCTAGACACCAAGCACATTTGGGAGCAAAAACCATGAATATTGAAAGGTCTTACTATCGTCCTGTGCCTCTTTGCAGTTGATGAGGAACTCACTACAAAAATAGTGCACCTAGTTGGATTGTATGCCCTCCATGCACTAAACTGCTAATGAAACCACTGGTGCTGACACGTCGTCCACGCGACACTTTCTCATCACCTTTCAAACCAAAAATTGTGTGGCAACTTTCACCACAGGATTAGTAAAGCAGGTAATAGAATACCCGTGTGGCTTTTTAACAAGCTTAAACTGGTCCTTCATCTTCTCAGCGAGGTCATGCTCAGTCATCTTTCCACCAAATTCTTTGTCCATATTTAGTCTACAATGTGGTAATAATGTGATCCGATGTATTAGCATATTGGTGATGGGGATCGACTCATTTAGCCACAAGCACCCTTCATGCACCAGGCACAACAATTGGTTAATGATAGTTAGATTTATCGTCGCACAGTGATAGTAATGCACCAAAAACAAGTTCAACAACCCAGACTTGTGGACTCCACGAATCCATTCCAATGGCTCCAATGCCATGACACCAGACTCCTTGTAAAAAACCCTCCTCATGAAGGTTTCGATGGCAAGGTGGGGGAACCGCTCACGGTCCGCCAAGTGCCAATCTTCTAGTTTCAAGTGTGGGATCCATGCCAAGTGCAGACCTTCAAAAGTTATATTTTCTGGAAGCAGGGGTGTGTTAAGGAGGAAGTGTCCCTCATATGGGTCCTTCGGGAATTTCACTTTTCCCTTTCGGGTAGGTATATACTGAGGAAACCTAGAAATAGGATCGAAACCCTCAATTTTGATATCTTTTATGCCCTTCTCTACTTCTAAATCCATCACTTTCTCCTTATCCTTCGCGCTCTTTTTTCTTTTCTCTAAGCCCATGTAGCTACATTCTTCCTCAGTGACTCGCGCACTAGCATCGACTTATTTTTTTTATCATTCTTCCGCTTGGGGACCTCTCTTGTCAGCGTAGGCTTTGGCCTAGGTGACCTCGACACCGTAGGCACTGCTACGTGAGACTCCAAACTCATCACTTCAGGAGCAACTCCCTCATAGGCGATAGATCCCTCAGTACTTGCAGCTTCTATGGGACCTGCTCCTAACATAATAGCATGAATAAGCTTTCTATCTGACATAGAATACTGATCGAACATGGCACTTGTGAGGAAATCATCAAAGAACTCAATTTTAATGCGCAACAAATAACACAACTCAGAAATTCTCAGATTACAAAGTGTTTTTCGTTGGACAACCATGCACAATTTATAAGCAAATTCAAATTCAAATTTGACCCATTCCCCATAAAATTCATACATAAATGAGAGATGGGTGGTAAATTTCGAAAGATTTCACTCTTAAATTTAGCCTTAATTTCCTTAAATGTCACCCCCCTCCCCCTCGCTCCTTTTAACCATCTCCTAGCAGTCAAATCACGGACAATGACAATAACAATCACTTTTTGGCTACATTGTGCGGTCTCTACCCCTATAGCATAGCTCCTTTTGTGGTCCTTCTCGTACTGTGACACCCTCATGTTTTGTGCAAATCCCTTGTCGCGCAGCTCTATAAACTGGGTAGTGTAGTTTATAGTTCCACGCCTCCTTCTAGTTGCCTGGAGAACCAAGACTGTGATTCTATCATGTAGTCATTAGGTAGGAACCCCAGTGTATGGCTTCAATTGGCTTCCACTCAACTTTCCCATAAATTGATCTCCATTATATTTCACAAGTTGAACTACTCCACCATCAATAATCTATTTTACCACATATGGCCCCAGCGAGTGCATTTGAAATTTAACTTACTGTAATATAATAAAACTAAAATGTTTACCTTGAAGGTGTGCAATTTGATGTGCCAATCATGCCAAGATTTTTCACATTCTTTCTAAACGTGTTGATGGAATCAGGCCAAAAATATATCTTCCTCGAGCTCTGCTATCTATGCGAACCTTGCTTCTAGGGCTTTGCAGTCAACCATTCCCATGAAAGCGGCTATGTGTAGACTAGGCACAATGTATTCCATAGGCATCATAGCCTCTATGCCATAGACCAACTGAAAAGGCATCTGACTACTAACATTCTTACAGGTAGTTCTATAAGCCCATAAGATGGCTGGTATGCGCACATCCTAATCATTCCTCTGTGCATTGCAAACCTTTGTTAGAGCATTCTCCAATATTTTATTAAAGGCCTCAACCATCCCATTGGGTTGAGGATGATATGGTGTACTCTTCTGGTGATAAACCTGGAGATCCTCTATCAACACGCAAAGTGTTTCATTGATGACGTGTGTATTGTGATCCCTCAATAAATTCTTCAAGAAACCAAACTTCGTAAACACATGCTCAAACACAAATTTTACTACGGTTGCCTATATATAGTCCTTTACGGGATGAGCATCCGCCCATCTAGTCAAATACTCAGTCGCGGTGATGATATATTGTGCGCTCATCTTCTTTCCTACAGGCTAAATCGATGACACAAAATTGCCCATTTGTAAAATGGCTACAATTATACTTACAGATTCCAGGAAGCTCATCCCTCAGTGATGGCCTATCACTTCTCTGACATTCATTGTACACCTTACAATATGCTTTGGAATCCTTATGTAATGTTGGCCACCAAAAACCAATGTGTAAAATCTTTTGTTTTGTCGCTTTCCCTACATAGCGGCCTCCTGCAGCTCCTATATGAGCTTCAGCAAGGATACTACTTTGTTTAAAATCAAGAACATAACATCACAATATTTCTTCTGATCCCATCTTATAAAAATGGCCTACAATAACAAAATGGCATATCGCACACACCACTAATTCCTTCTTGTGTTGGCTAGTGTATCCCTCTGGAGCCATTATTGTAGTCAAGAAGTAGATGCTGTCTGTAAAATGATTGCTTGCTCCACATAACACAAGGAGTTGCATGTAAGGAAGTCCTTCGTTGAAATTCGTAGGATCCTCTCCTGTTTCAATACGTGACAGATGGTCTAGCCTTGCATTCAATCACCCTAGCTTCACAATTACTTCAAAATCATACTCCTGAAACAACAACATCCATCTGCATATTCCCTACCCCAACACAGGCTTGTTGACTAGGTACATTAATGCAGAATGGCCTGTATACTTCCTAAAGTGTACACCTAGTAGGTAATGCCTTAACTTTTGGAGTGCATACACCATTCATGCTTTGTTGTTGAATAGTTCCTTTCAACCTTAGACAACTTCCTACTTGTAAATGCTATAGGGTGATCCAATTCTCCTTCACTAGTCTATGTCAGTACTGCTCCTAGCATAATACATGAAGCTTCAACACGCACATGAAACATCTTCTTCTAATCTGGGAAGACTAGGATCGGTGCAGTGACCAATTTCTCATTCAATACATCTAGACTCTGCTGAAATTCTTCATCCCAACAAAATGTAGTGTCCTTCTTTAGTAGCTTTTCCATAGGTGCAGTAACCTGAGCATAACCCTTGATGAACTTTCAATAGTGTCTAATATGACCCAACGTTGTTTGTGTTAGGTTCCTATAATAATAGGGCTCATATTTTTTAATTGACTACGTTGTGTCTTGTAATATTGTACATACCCTTTCTTTTCTCCAAATGTTTTCCATATTAAAAAATAAAAATTGTCAAGAGAATATGTCCTAAAAGAATAATCAAAGATCAAAAAATTCAAAAAATATGAACCCCAAACAAAAATAAAGATCAATGAAAGTGTGCAAGTCCAAGTGCCACTACTTTTCACTTTAATGTGAAAAATATTGGTTGTGTGCAGCTTGTCATAAATGCCATGTGGCCATGATAGTCAAATAGCTTATATTGACTACTTCATGCCTTAAATTCCATGTTTATAGATAGAGAATAAAGATCTAGCCAAACTATTTAATCTTGGCAGATCTTTAGTTAGGTAGAAAAATAAAAATGTGCTCATAAGCTTAATCTGAGCCATTGGAAGATATAAAGTTATAATTAGATGGTTTACTTTTCAAAATAAAAAGGAGAGAAAGGGTCTACCTATTTAAATGCACCCAATAAAGTGAAGAAAAAATGTTAGGGTAAGTAAAGGGTAAGTACAAGAAAGATTGCAAAAGTACAAAGTTGTTAAAGCATAAGCACATTTATCATGCTTAATCTTATGTTTCAGTATGCATGAGCAGTTATGAAAGTGAAAGGATGTTCACAAGTTGATTTGGTTAATTTTCCCTCATTTCATTTCATCCCCCACTACTTATTTACTAAATTCACCCATTATCCTATCATTTCTTATGAAAATACCCTTTCCCTTCATTTTAACCCTTACCCCTTGGTTTCACACATTTTCCTTGCAAATTACCCTCCAAAGGTCATTTCCCAACCCAGAACTCCTTTTCCCTAGTGCGAAACCCATTCCCCTTGAAACAGTACCCTTTCCCCTCATTCTAACATTGTTTCATTAATTTCAACTCTTTTCCCTAGACATTTCCCTTTAAAAATCATATCCCCCTTATTTATTTCCTTTTTCCCTTGTAAACCCACTAAAAACCCTCTTATCCTAAGTTTTGTTTCCCCCTCTGCATTACTTAATTAACTCCGCCTTATGCATATATTTCTATTAAAAAACCCATAAAACCCCTTTATTCTTGATTTATGTTTCCCCATCCCGATATTAATTTTACATTAGAAACATAATGTATTTTTACAATCCTGTCCATATACTAATATTAACATTTAACTCTAATTATTTAATTCCCACATTTCATTAACCCACGCATTATAAAAAAATCCCTCCTTTATTCATTAAATTAATTACAAATTAGTCGTAATTAACCCCCGAGCCCCATAAATCTCCACCCAATTGCCCTTCATGGAACTTCACTGCACGATAGCTTTAGATATTTCACCCCCATATCTGACAGTGCACATCCATAACACGCAGACTCCCTTTGCGACCTTTACCCACCTCAGAACATGCGAGATTCGTAGTTTTTTCTCGGGCCCCTTTTGGCTACGTGGTGACACCAGGCGAATTCGCGTGATCTCAAGGAAATACTGCCCAATGGCCAAAAGTGGTGTGCTGGCCCTGGAAACCACCTCCCCACATACGATGAAACCACCCACTATTCACCCTTTAATCCTGCGCCAAAAATTTGACCGTTACCTGTTTAGAATCTTAAACTGCCTAATGGTCACTTATAATTGCTGCGGTCAAAAGTTAACTGTTACCCGTTAAAAGGCCAAAGATGCTCATTTGTTCTCTTTTCACTCATTTTTCACTAGAAGGTTGCATAAGTCTTCTTGCACTACCCTAAGCCCCTGTCACCGAATTTGACCTCTGATTACCTTTCGAACACTCTCTAGACTCCTTCCATAGACTTCCCTATTCCCTGAGGCCATTATCACCTCCCTTCCAACTTGTGTTGTTATTAACAATTGTTGTATTTTGCAGGTAACTAACAAAGCCATGAGATTGTACAAACAAGTTTTAATACTAGTCACAAAACCTGTTTAGTGTAGGATTCTCCAGGAAATGTGTTCAAAAGCTTCATTGAGCAAGAGTTTTGTGTACAAAGAAAAAAATCAAGTTTAATACAACAACAGAGCAAAAGGAAACAATTTACATAGTAAATGTTGAAACAAAGATGAAATCATTTTCACCAGCAAACAGTGAAAGATTCATATTAGCAACTCTCTAGGACATATTTTACTCCTTGTTACATATGTCTTATTGTAAAAGGTAAAAGTAAAAATGTAACAAGTCAATAAGGTGGAAGAATTCACATTGAGTGTTAAACGAGAGATAAATTAGAAGCAACATATTCAAATTTTTACATAAAGTCAAATAGGTCTCTAGTAAAATCCACTTTTACTAAAGACATAAAAGCAGGATAAGAATAAAATATACCAGATGATGTGGTTTACTGCGATAGATAAAAGTAAAAGCAAGTGATAGAGCATATAGTTGAAACACTAAATAGAGGAGTCAAATAAAGAAACAACAGGGTCAAAGTGTATGAGAGGAAAGTGTATCAGATGAAAGGTCATAAGTAAATATGACATCCAGTGTGAAGACTAAAAAGAAAAGCAACTTAAAGGGCAAAAGATTATGGACTAAAAGATAGGAGAACCTAAATAACAAGGACAACAAACAACAGTTCATTAGATGTCTCTATCTTCTTGCATGAAGATATTTCTTTTTCCTACATTAGTTCTTAATGCAGTTTGAGATATTTCATAAATTATTTTTGTATAAATACTTTATAATTCGAAGTATTAGATGGTGGTGGGTTACTATACATTTGTAGAGTTATTTTTATCTTGAACCTTAGGGTTATTGTACCAATCTTCAAGTCAACAGACTGGAGCAAGTAATAAAAGCATTGCATTATAGGATTCAAGAGATGAGCTATTTGCAGCGAAGTATCTTCTTTGCCTGATTTTGTCACTTTCTAATGTGTTTCATAATCTTAAATATTATCCAAATTTGAATGAATTAACTATAAATTTAACTCATAATTTTTTTAAGTAACCCTATTTTGCATAGTTAGTCATTTATATGTTTTCCTATGATATTCGGATTTGATAATCCTTAATTGCTCTCCCATCCCAGCTGACCTCTTTTAGTTTCTTCATAATCCGGCCTAAGGAACCCTTAATTGATCCCTAGATATGATTAAATAACCACTTCACCATCCATCCTTTGAGGTTTGCAAGAACTCACCTATCTTTGCCTGAAGACGCTGTCTTTTAAAAGCTTGTTCCAGTCTTCTTTGTCTCACATTTGAATCCTTATACCAATGGTAAAAGCAGCCCGCTTTTCATCTAAGTAAGTGGTTCCACCATCCAAATTCAAATCAAAACCCAAGCACTCACATAACTAGCCTAAAATCAAATAACTAAACAAAGTTAAATAAAAAGGAGAGAGCCCTCTTTCAGATTAGGAAGGCTATATCCTAATCCCCAAAGTAGGTTTGGGGTTACCTTGGTGATTTCTTTCCTTAACCTGGGGAAATTTCTAAGTGATAACATAATGGAGACCATACTAGAGAGATTTTCTTCAGAAAGATTATACAAATATCAGATATGATCTATGATGGTGGATAGTGATCACACACACAAAGGTTAAAATCATCCACCTGCCAACTCCAACTCCAAATCAATTTCACAATCAAGACTACATTGGAACAATGAACCTGAAAGAATAGTATGAAAAGATCAGGATTTCAACTTGGATTATAGTACAAGACATTATTTTCTTTCTCATCAAGAAGGTTTTCCAATTTATATTGTATTTTAGTGAAGATCTTAGATTAGTTTTTGATTATTTTCCTTGGAACATTATAAAAATAAATTCTCCTTATTCATTTGAGCAACTTTCTTCTGAACATTATGATGATCATTTTCCAATTTAGAAGCCTCGAGCAATCAACACTAATCTTACAATCCCTGTACATATTCTTGTACCTTGTAAAGTTCCTGATAGATATAAGCCCTTCATATTACCTCATATACTCCATGATTTTCCTGAAAACTATTACAAATATCTCCCCAAGTTTGATGGAGAGAATGGTATCACTACCCAAAAACATATTCAAGGCTTTGAGAATTATCTGGACCTATTTGAGATTCATGAATATGACGTTAAAATCAGACTTTTTTCTCTTTCTTTGCAAAGCATAGTAAAGAGTTGGTTCAAGAATCATCTCAAATTTCCAACAATTTGTAAAATTTTTCCTTGATAGATGGATAATCAAAGTCATTTTTTTTGTGATCATAAAAGAATATGATCAGTTGAAAAGGCAACCAAATGAAAAATTACAACGATTTTTTGACAGATTTGATCAAATCTATTATTCAATGTAATCAAATATAAGACCTCCTCCTCATTTAGCTCTCTTACATTATACAAAAGCATTTGATCTAGAAATAGAATTTCAGGTAAGAGAAAGAAAGCCAACAACTCTTGAACATATGCAGAACATTCCAGTAGATGTAGAAGTTAATCTACAAATTAGAAGAGAAAAGTTGAAAGCAAAACCAGAGAAGAACAATAGTACAGAGGTAAAACACGAGATTTTGGTAAGACAAATAGAGGAACAGATATAGAAGATAACCATGAAAGATAAATTGTTTGCTCAAAATCACCATGACACATTTGTTTCACAAAAAGAAGAGGTTGATAGTCATGAACAAATTCTTGCTAATTCCAATTATAATAGATCAGAAAATGGACTCACATATCAATATGTGGAAGAGGAATCTACTAACTTGGTGTCTATGTTTGATGACATTCATTTTTTTAATGATTTGCCTAAGTATGATCAATATGATGATAATTATGTGCTTGAAACTCAAGCTAGCTTTACAGAGCAATGAGAAACTAGTTTGGAACATGAGGAGATTCAGTTTCAACAAATTAAATATACTAATCACCCTATACATATCAGCTATGAAGGTGAGGAAGAAAGTGCAGAAAATTTGGAAATAAGTGAAGGTTCTTTGCCTCTTTGTTTAGCTTCATTTCAATTCATCAGAGAAAAGTTTACAACTATAAAACATCATCAGTCTTTAGGCATTGTTTTTTATAACAAAGAACACAACGAAACTCTTGATCAAGATTCTTTAGTTTCACAAGAACAATTATCAAGTTTCATTGAAACACCTGATCAAATAACACAACAAAGTTCTATACCACTATGTTTTGAATCATTTCAATTTTTAAAGGAAATAATGTATAAAATCTATAAAGAAAAGGATGAGTAGCTTGTAGAAATCTATGAATTTCCATTCAAACCTATGAGCAATAAGTTGCAGCAATCCTTTGAAGTCTCTTATGATCCAATAGTTGATATGCTGGATAATGAATGCAATCAACCATTTTCTTCATTAACTAACTATGACATTTAGGATCAAGATGATAAAGGTTTCATCAGTAAAACATTTCAGTGAGTAGAAATATCATCACAAAGCTTGTCTGAAAATCCACAGGGAGATAATGATAAAAATGACATTTCATTTGCATGCCATGGGGGCCATCCAGAACAATTTTATAGTTTCTTAAATCAATTGAACAATAGTGTATATATTTTGCAAGATCCTTTTGTACATTTTTTAAAGTCAACAAAGGAAATCAAGTTTATAGATAAAGAATAAAGATCTAACCAAACTATTTAATCTTCACAGATCAGTAATTAGGTAGAGAAATAAAAATGTGCTCATAAGCTTAATTTGAGCCATTGGAACATATAAGGTTAGAATTAAATAGTTTATTTTTCAAAAGAGAAAGGAGAGAAGGGTCTTCTAGTTTAAATGCACCAAATAAAGTGAAGAAAAAATGTTAGGGTAAGTAAATAGTAAGTACAAGAAAGGTTGCAAAATTACAAGGTTGTTAAAGCATAAGCACATTTATCATGCTTAATCTTATGTTTCAGTATGCAAGAGACGATATGAAAGTGAAAGGATGCTCATAAGTTGATTTGGTTAATTTCCCCTCATTTTATTTCATGCCTGACTACTTATTTACTAATTTCCACCATTATCCCATCATTTGTTATGAAAATACCCTTTCCATTCATTTTAACCCTTACCCCTTGGTTTCACACATTTTCCTAGCAAATGACCCTCCAAATGTCATTTCCGATCCCAATTTTCCCTACTGTGAAACCTATTCCCCTTGAAAGAATGCCGTTTCCCATCATTTTAACCTTGTTTCATTAATTTCAACCCTTTTCCCTATACATTTCCCTTTAAAAATCACCCCCCTTATAAATTTCCTTTCTCCATTCATATTACTTCATTAGCTTTGCCTTATAATATATTTCGCCTAAAAAACCCATAAAACCCTTTTATACTTGATTTATGTTTCCCCATCCCAATATTAATTTTACATTGGAAACTTAGTGTATTTTTACAATCCCGTCCATATGCTAATATTAACATTTAACTCTAATTATTTAATTCCCACATTTTATTAACCCACGTATTATAAAAAAATCCCCACTTTATTCATTAAATTAATTACAAATCATTTGTAATTAACCCATGAGCCCTACACATCTCTACTTGATTTCCCTCTGTGCAGCTTCATCATGCGATAGTCATTATATCTTTCACCCCCAAATCTGACGATGCACATCCATCTCATCCAGACTCCCTTTTTAACCTTTACCTACCAAAGAGCACGCGAGATTCATGGTTTTTCTTGGGCCCGTTTTGGCTACGTGGTCGCACTAGGCGAACTTGCGTTCTCTCAAGGAAATACTTTGTGATGGCCAAAAGTAGTGCAATGGTCCCCGAAACCACCTCCCCGCATATGATGAAACCACCCACTATTCACACTTCAATGTTGCACCAAAAAGTTAATCATTACCCTTTTAAAAGCTGAAACTTCTCAATGGTCACTTATAATTGCCGTGCCTAAGAGTTGATTGTTATTATTTAAAAGGCCAAATACGCTCATTTACACTCTTTTCAATTGTTTTTCCTTATAAAGTTGCCTAAGCATTCTTGCATCACCCTAAGCCTATGTAACCAAATTTGACCTCTGATTACCTTCTGAACATGCTCTGGAATCTTTCCACAAACTTCCCTATTCCTTGAAGCCATTATCACCTTCCTGCCAACCTGTGTTCTTATTAACAATTGTTGTATTTTGGAGGTAATTAGCAAAGCCCAGAGATTCGAAAAACAACTTTGATACTAGTCACAAAACTTGTTTCCTCCAAGATTCGCCAGGAAATGTGTTCAGAATCTTCATTGACCAGGACTTTTGTGTACAAAGAAAAAACATCAAGTTTAATACAGGAGCAGAGTAGAAGGAAATAATTTGCACAGTAAATGTTAAAACATAGATGAAATCATTTTCACTAGCAAAAAGTGAAAGACTCATATTAGCAACTATTGCGGACATACTTCACTCCTTGTCACTTATGTCTTATTGTAAGAGTTAAAAGTAAAAAGATAAAAAATCAATAAGGTGTAAGAATTCACATTGAGTGTTAAAAGAGAGATAAATCAGAAACATCGTATTCACATTTTTACATAAAGTCAAATAGGTCTTTAGTAAAATCCACTTTTACTAAAGACATAAAAGTACAATAAGAATAAAATATACCAGATGATGTGATTTATTGTGACAGATAAGAGTAAAATCAGGTGACAGAGCATACAATTAAAAGACTTAATAGAGGAGCCAAATAAAGAAACAACAGGGTCAAAGTGTATCAGATCAAAGTGTATCAGATGAAAGGTCATAAGCAAATATGACATCCAACGTCAAGACCAAACAGCCAAGCAACTTAAAGGGAAAAATATCAGACACTAAAAGATGACAAAACCCAAATAACAGGCCTAGCAAACAATAGTTCAATAGTTGTCTCTATCTTCTTGCATGAATATATTTCCTTTTCCTTGATTAGTTCTCAATGTAGTTCGAGATATTTTGTAAATTATTTTTGTATAAATACTTCAAAATTTGAAGTATTAGGTGTTGGGTGGATTAATATACATTTATAGAGTTATTTTAATCTTGAACCTTA
The DNA here is from genome assembly GCA_000404065.3 of Pinus taeda. Taxonomy (NCBI): domain Eukaryota; kingdom Viridiplantae; phylum Streptophyta; class Pinopsida; order Pinales; family Pinaceae; genus Pinus; species Pinus taeda. The sequence continues at coordinate 52,401 of APFE030609334.1, read as the reverse complement.
GGGTTATTGTACCAATTGTCAATTCAATAGACTGGAGCAAGTAATAAAAGAATTGCATTACAAGATTCATGAGATGAGCTATTTGTAGTGAAGTATCTTCTTTGTCTAATTTTTTCACCTTCTCATGTGTTTCATAATCTCAAATGTTATCAAACTTTAAACGAATTAACTGGAAATTTGACTCAGTATTTACTTGAGTACACTTTGTTTTGCACAATTATTCATTTATATGTTTTCCTCTAATGTCCAAATTTGAGAACCCTTAATTGCTCTCCCATCATGGTTGACCTCTTTCATTCTCTTCATAATCTGGCCTAAGGAACCCTTAATTCCTCCCTGGATCTGATTAAACAACCACTTTACCATCTAGCCTTTGAGATCTACAAGAACTCACATATCTTTCCCTGTAGACACTGTCTTTTAAACGCTTGATCCAGTCTTGTTTGTCTCACATTTGACTCCATATCCCAATGGTAGAAGCAACCCTCTTTTCATCTCAGTAAGTAACTCCACCACCCAAATTTAAATCAAAACCCTAACACTCTCATAACTAGCCTAAAATAAAATAACTAAACAAATTTAAATGAAAAAGAGAGAGACCTCTTTAGAATAGGAAGGCTATATCCTAATATGAAAAGTACATTTTTGGTTACCTCAGTGACTTCTTTCCTTAAACTTGGGAAATCTCTGAGTGATAATATAGTGGCGACCATATTGGGCAGATTTTCTTCTGAAATATTATACAAAGATCAGATCTCATCTACGATGGTGGACAATGATCAGACACAAAAAGATTAAAATCATCCACCCAGTGACTCCAACTCCAAATCAATTTCACAATCAAGACTCCACTAGAGGAATGAACCTGAAAGAACAGTATGAACGGATTAGGCTTTTAACTTGGATTACACTCCAAGACAATATGTTCTTTGTCATTAAGAATGTTTTTCAATTTATATTGTATTTTAGTGAAGATCTTAGATTAGTTTTTTATTATTTTCCTTGGAAGATTGTAAATATAAATTCTCCTTATTCATTTGAGCAACTTTCTTCTGAATATTATGATGATCATTTTCCAATTGAGAAGCTTCAAGAAATCAAGACTAATCTTACAATCCCTATACATATTCTTGTACCTCGTAAAGTTCCTGATAGATATAAGCCCCTCATATTACCTCCTATACTCCATAATTTCTATGATAACTATTACAAATATCTCCCCAATTTTGATAGAGAGAATGGTATCATTGCCCAAAAACATATTCAAGGATTTGAGAATTATTAGGACCTATTTGAGATTGATGAAGATGATGTTAAAATCAGACTTTTTTCTCTTTCTTTTCAAAGTAGAGTAAAGAGATGGTTCAAGAATCTACCTATTGCAAGCATCTAAAATTTCCAACAATTTGTCAAAATTTTCCTTAATATATGGATAATCAAAGCTAATCGTTTTGTGATCATAGAAGAATATAATCAGTTGAAAACACAACCAAATGAAACAATAGAACAATTTTATGACAGATTTAATCAAATCTATTATTCAATGCCATCAAATATAAGACCTCCTCCTAATTCAACTCTCTTGCATTATCGAAAAGCATTTCATCTATAAATATACTTTCAGCTAAGAGAAAGAAATCCAACAAGTATTGCACATATGCAGAACATTGCAGTAGATATAGAAGTTAATCTACAAATGAGAAGAGAAAAGTTGAAAGTAGAAGCAGAGAAGAACAACATTACATAGATAAAACTCAACATTTTGGTAAGAAAAATAAAGGAAAAGATACAGAAGATCACAATGAAAGATAATTTTTTTTCTCAAAATCACCATGACACATTTGTTTCACAAAAAGAAGAGGTTGATAGCCATGAACAAATTCTTGTTAATTCCAACTATAATAAATTAGAAATTGGATTTACAGATCAATATGTCTAAGAGTAATCTACTAGATTGGTGTGCATGTTTGATGACATTACTTCTTTTAAAGATTTTACTAAATATGATCAATATGATGACAATTATGTTCTTTAAACTCAAGCTAGCTTTAGAGAGAAATCAAAAACTAGTTTGGAACATGAGAAGATTCAGTTTCAGAAAATTAAATATATTGATCATCCTATACATATCAGCTATGAAAGTGAGGTAGAAAGTGCAGAAAATTTGGAAATAAGTGAAGGTTCTTTGCCTCTTTGTTTAGCTTCATTTCAGTTCATCAAAGAAAACTTTACAACTATCAAAAACCATTAGTCTTTAGGTATTGTTGTTGATAACAAAGAAGACAATGGAAATCCTGATCAAGATTGTTCAATTTAACAAGCACAGTTATCAAATTCCATTGGAACACTTGATCAAATGACACAACAAAGTTCTATATCACTATGTTTTGAATCATTTCAGTTTTTAAAGGAAATATGGTGTAAAATCTCTAAAGAAGAGGATGAGTAGCTTGTAGAAATCCGTGAAGGTCCATTCAAACTTATGAGCAATAAGTTGTAGCAATCCTTCCAAGTCTCTTCTGATCCAATAGCTGATAGGTTGGATAATGAATCCAATCATAATTTTTCTTCATTAACTAACTATGACATTCAGTATCAAGATGATAAAGGTTTCATCAGTCAAACATTTCAATATGTAGAAATATCATCACAAAGCTTGTCTGAAAATTTGTAGGGAGATAATGATAAAACTGACATTTCAGTTTCATGGCATGGTGGCCATCCAGAACAATTGTACAGTTGCTTAAATCAATTCAACAATAGTGTATATATTTTGGAAGATCCTTTTGTACATTTTTTAGAGTCAACAAAAGAAATCAGCTATTTCCTTATCTTCTCATTTGTTGACAAGGTTATATTAGGCTGTAGAATCTTAGTTTTGATTACAAACATGCACAAGAAACAAAATCCACCAATGTATATGATGCTTGAATGGTTTCATTGGCTATTTGATTTTACCTAATCAGTAGTTGGACAACTAATTAGAGTAAGTAGTTAGGATTTCAGTTTGAATAAATTCAGTTTTCAAGACCAAGTTGAATTCAGTTTTTAGTTTTCAGCAAGTATTGAAATAATTCATTAATATTTAAGACCAAGAAGAAGGACCTTAGGTCTTGATGATCTAGTAGTTTGGTTTGAGGTTAGTAGTACCTTTTTTCAATTTCATATCAGATTTTAGTTTGCAAAAATGTTGTGATCTCAGTTCAAGATTTTCAATCACAAAGACTGTATAACAAAGCAAGGGAAAGCTTGGGATTGGCCCAATGGATCAAACCACTATTCAACACTACTCTTGAGATTTCACAAGGAGATTCCATCCCCAAGTGGAGCCACTCTGAGGTTCCTATAATAATAGGGATCCTAATTTTTGAAATGACTATGTTAAGTCTTGTAATATTGTACATACCTTCGATTTACTATAAATGTTTTCTATTTTAAAAATTAAAAACGAGAATGGTGTATGTCCTAAAAGAATAATCAAAGGACAAAAAGAATAATAAAAGATTAAAAAATCTTAAAAAATATGAACCGCAAAAAAAATAAAGATCAATAAAAGCGTGCAAGTCCAAGTGCCGCTACTTTTTACTTTATTGTGCAAAATAATGGTTGTGTGTAGCTTGTCATAAATGCCACAACCCATGATAGTCAAACAGATTAATCTTAACTACCATATGGTTTAAATTTCATGTTTATAGATAAAGAATAAAGATCTAGCCAAACTATTTAATCTTTGTAGATCAGTAGTTAGGTGGAGAAATAAAAATGTGCTCATAAGCTTAATCTCAACCATTGGAATATATAAGGTTAGAATTAGATAGTTTAGTTTTCCAAAGAAAAAGGAGAGAAAGGGTCTGCTACTTTAAATCCACCCAATAAAGTGAAGAAAAAATGTTAGGGTAAGTAAACTGTAAGTACAAGAAAGGTTTTAGAATTACAAAGTTGTTAATGCGTAAGCACATTTATCATGCTTAATCTTATGTTTCAGTATGTAGGACCAGTTATGAAAGTGAAAGGATGTTCACAAGTTCATTTGGTTAATTTTCTCTCATTTCATTTCACCCCCCACTATTTATTTACTAATTTCCCCCATTATCCCATTATTTCTTATGAAAATACCATTTTCATTCATTTTAGCCCTTACCCCTTGGTTTCGCACATTTTCCTAGCAAATTACCCTCCAAAGGTCATTTCCCTTGTAAACCCACTAAAACCCTCTTATCCTAAGTTTTGTTCCCCCTCTTCATTACTTAATTAACTCCGCCTTATAATATATTTCGCCTAAAAAACGCATAAAACCCCTTTATTCTCAATTTATGTTTCCCCGTCCCAATATTAATTTTACATTAGAAACTTATTGTATTTTTACAACCCCACCCATATACTAATATTAACATTTAACTCTAATTATTTAATTCCTTCATTTTATTAACCCACACATTATAAAAAAATCCCCGCTTTATTCATTAAATTAATTACAAACCAGTTGTAATTAACGATTGGGCCCCACAAATCTCTGCCCAATTGCCCTCCATGCAGCTTCACTATACGATACTCATTAGATCTTTCAACCCCAGATCTGACGACACACATCCATATCGCACGGACACCCTTTCTGACCTTTACCCACCCAAGAGCATGGGAGATTCACGGTTTTTCTTGGGCCCCGTTTGGCTACATGGCGGCACCAGTCGAACTCGTGTGCTCTCAAGGAAATACTGCTCGATAACCAAAAGAAGTGTGATGGCCCCTGAAATGACCTCCCTGCGTACGATGAAAGCGCCCACTATTCACACTTTAATCCTGTGCCAAAAGGGTAATCGTTACCTGTTTAAAAGCAAAAACTACCCAATGGTCACTTATAATTGCCACGCCCAAATGTTAACTGTTACCCCTTAAAAGGAAAAAGATGCTCATTTGCACTGTTTTCACTCATTTTTCACTAGAAAACTGCCTAAGCCTTTCTGCGCCACCCTAAGCCTCTGTAAATGAATTTGACCTATGATTACCTTCTGAACATGCTCTAGACTTTTCCGTAGACTTCCCTATTCCCTAAAGCCATTATCACCTCCCTGCCAACTTGTGTTGTTATTAACAATTGTTGTATTTTACAGGTAATTAATAAAGCCATGAGGTTGGACAAACAAGTTTTGATACTAGTCACAAAACCTGTTTGCTCCAAGATTTGTCAGGAAATGTGTTCCAAATCTTCATTGAGCATGAGTTTTATGTAAAAAAAAAAAATTAATAAAGCAACAGAGTAGAAGGAAACAATTTACACAGTAAATGTTAAAATAGAGATGAAATCATTTTCACCAGCAAATAGTGAAAGATTCATATTAGTAACTCTCCAGGACATATTTTGCTCTGTGTCACTTATGTCTTATTGTAAAAGGTAAAAGTAAAAAGACAACAAATAAATAAGGTGGATGAATTCACATTGAGTGTTAAAAGAGAGATAGATCAGAAACAACATATTCACATTTTTACATAAATTCAAATAGGTCTCTATCCACTTTTACTAAATACATAGAAGGAGGATAAGAATAAAAGATACTAGATGATGTGATTTACCATGAAAGATAAAAGTAAAAGCAGGTGATAGAGCATACAATTAAAAGACTAAACAGAGGAGCCAAATAAAGGAACAACAAGGTCAATGTGTATCATATGAAGGTGTATCAGATGAAAGGTCATAAGTAAATATGACATCTAGTGTGAAGACCAAACAACCAAGCAACTTAAAGGGCAAAATTTCAGAGACTAAAAGACATCAAAACCTAAAAAATAGGGACAGAAAACATCAGTTCAATAGCTATCTCTGTCTTCTTGCATGAAGATATTTCATTTTCTGAGATTAGTTCTCAATGCAGTTTGAGATATTTTGTAAATTCTTTTTGTATAAATACTTCATAATTTGAAGTATTAGGTGGTGGGTGGATTACTATACATTTGTCAAGTTATTTTGATCTTGAATCTTAGGTTTATTGTATGAATTTTCAAGTCAAAAGACTGGAGCAAGTAATAAAAGGATTGCGTTACAGGATTCATGAGATGAGGTATTTGTAGTGAAGTATCTTCTTTGTCTATTTTTGTCACTTTCTCATGTGTTTCGCAATCTTAAATTTTACCCAAATTTGAATGAATTAACTGGAAATTTAACTCAGAATTTGTTTAAGTACACTCTGTTTTTCACATTTAGTCATTTATATGTTTTCCTCTGATATCCATATTTGAGAACCCCTCTCCCATCCCAGTTGACCTCTTTCATTCTCTTCATAATCTGATGTAAGGAACCCTTAATTCCCCCCCTGGATCTGATTAAAGAGCCACTTCACCATCCAGTCTTTGAGATTTGCAAGAACTCACCTATCTTGCCCTGTAGACATTGTCTTTCAAAGGCTTGATCCAGTCTTATTTGTCTCAAATTTGACTCCATAGCCCAATGGTAAAATCAACCCTCTTTTCGTATAAGTAAGTGATTACACCACCCAAATTCAAATCAAAATCGAAGCACTATCATAACTAGCCTAAAATCAAATAACTAAACAAAGTTAAATAAAAAAGAATGAGCCCTCTCTAAGATTAGGAAGGCTAGATCCTAATCTCCTAAGTAGTTTTGTGGTCACCTCAGTGATTTCTTTCCTTAACCTTGGGAAATCTTTGAGTGATATTAGATTTCTCTATCTACCATCCCTCAAATTCATGGTGGCCTTCTGTCTCTGGGATATTAATGTTCCTCAAATCCTTGTCTTCTTCTTGAGCAGTCACATTATAGCACTAGAGCATATGGTGCAACTGGGTCTTCCAATCTAGTTGAATCAAGTCCAAAGGATCCTACAATATTCTAAAGATCAATGGATTGATCTCTTGTAGTTCCTCATCAATACAGTCGAGCCCATCTTTGAAGTTTAATGTAATCAAGAATCCGTATCGTAAAATGTCTGACTCATCAGTGCCGTGGTGGAGATCTGTTTCCAAGTATCAATTCATGGCTATTACATCGAAAGTGTGATAGAAGAAATGCACCCACTCTGGTTGTGGCTCTGCTCCATAAGCGTTAGTCCATTTTGCTAAATGATCATGCAAATCATCCCTTCCACCGTATCTCTCTGTTAATCAAACTTTTGGGTGACTAAACGACAATCGCATCATTTTTTTGTTCTCATGACATCCATCAAAATTGTCTTTATTCATACCCCACCATCTTGCGGGCATAGAACGCAGTGCCAAATCCAGTGCTTGGAAGCGATATTTCTCTGGTACTTCCATTTTAAATGCATCCAAAAGTTTATCTACATTAGTTATACCATCATAATAAGGAAAAAATCTTACCTCTGATGATACACAGTGTAATGATTTAGTCATCATGTTACACCGAAGCATAGATACATCATGCAACCTATTCTGCCAGTTTTCCAACTCCTCATCTGAATCTGATGTATAAGAACTTTCATGATCCCATGCAATATATCCATTAGTTCTCAGATTGACCCAATCTTGGTCTCACACTATTATATTATATAGATATGATCCAAGTCATCATCGCTTTCATAATCATGGATCGGTTCACTATAGCGCGGTCCTTCTGTAGGGTCCAAAGGTACTACTACATAGAGCGATTTCCTCTGAAATGACATTGTCCACTTCTTCAAATTGATCACCCCATTCATATCAATAGCCCAATCAATTCCAAGGAGCGCGAGGTATGTATTATTGTCATCAACAATCTCTATCACCTCGAAACCAGCCAATGCTCTCATGCCTTCAATATCTACTATAAATCCCTACCATTTTCCCATGGGGATAATATTCTATTTAATTTCCATCCTCAATTGAATAAGAGACCACTGCAGCACAAGTCTCTGCATTCCTTCTCATGTCTATTTAGGAAACATGTTCGCATGTGAACCCAAGTCCAGAATAACATGATCCATTTCATACTCTCCTATTTGCATAGTGAGTCTCATCTCATGCCTCATTCTTTCCTTAGGCTTAGAATTTTTCTGAATACACAAGGTCCTTCAATAGCATGTTCTTTACTAGCACACTTATTTATCAACTGCTATAGCCCTTTCATGGCCTTCCTATTGTGCAATAGCTTCATGCAAGTTTCCAAAAAGGTAGTAAGAAATGGAGGGTTCCATTTATTCAGATAGATTATCTTGAATTTTGGAGGTAGAGGCCTCAATGAAGATTTTCTTTTCTTCCATGAATGTTTCTTTCATAGGCTCCAAGTCAAATCCAACCTCCTTTTCTAGAGCTTTGCAAGCCCACTCACTTTATTTAGGCTCCTTTCCTTTATCCTCACCAGTCGTCATTCCACTTCGCAGCATGATATTTACATTAGGATCCTCTTCGCGGGGTTCAACCTTCATCATCTGTAGGTTTTGGGTAGGTTTTCTGAGGCTGCATCCTCTTCTCCTGCATCTTCGCTATCAATAGAGGGCAGTCTTCTATCGCATGATCAAACTAAGTACAATATCGGCACCACAGGCACGTTGGGCTTGTACACATGCATGTGTAGTGTCCTGACACTGCACAATCGTAACAAATTACTTATTCCTGGTCTCCTGCAGGTCCTCCTCCTCCCCGACCTCATTCGTGCCCCTGATATCCTCCTCACGCTCCCCCAGCACCTTGATCCAGAGGCCGAGGTTTTTTTTTTATTTGATAAGTGGGAACTCTCTCCATAATTAGCTCATACCTATGATAGTTACGTTCATCATGACCCACAGATTTACAAAGATTACAAAAGAGTTGTCGCAGTGTCAGTACAAATTTCTGCAGCAAGTGGCAATTGTCTGTTACATGTTTTCGAGCTCTCTTACAGATAGCACACCACAACACGGGCGCTGCTTGAGCTTCCGGTATCATAGGCACCAACCTCCTCCTACAACATAATTGGCAAAAACGAGGTTGTGATCTTTATCATGCCCCTAGCTCTTACATTTTAGGCACCAAACTTCTTTGTGCACCTCTGGCCACGCTGCTATATCCTTCTTCAGACTTTGAAACTCTAGGAAAACATTTTGCAACTCTGCGTGGACTTGCTGCACTCCTAAAGAAACATCTTCAATTGAGGTCCCATATAATCATCTCAATTTCCAGGGCTTCTGCCTGGGTCCCAATCTTTTTCTTTGATAAAGCAACCCTTAAGTGAGGCAAGGGTGAAGCTATAAACCATTCGTGGTGCTACCCATCCATAAGATTCATGTTAGCTCTGCAGATCTAGAATTTCAATCTCTCATCCAACTAACAGGGTGTTTTGCCAGGCCTCGTCATGATTTCTTTGAATCTAATGACTAATTACGATTTAGACTTGGGCCTACTAAATTCCTTATTCAATGTAGTCTGAATGTCTACCAACGAAGTCGTTGGGTTATCGATGTAGTACATAATGTATCAAATTAACACGTAATCCTGTAAACCAATAACCAACGTTTCTTTCTTCATCTGATCATCTCTAGTATTCTAGGTTGTCCACATGGCCTTTGCAACAAACCAGAACTGGTCTGGGTCCTCATTTCCCAAGCCCTTGAAAATAGGAAACTTCATCGTATTCAACATATCAAATAGTGGCGATGTGGGTGAAGGTGTATGCTATGGAGGCAAAGATGGAGGTGGTGTGGGCGGTGGGGAATTCACAAGAACCCTTGCCTTATTAATTAGACAATGCTCTATGATTAATCCTATGCTACTCCTTCGTCATCACTCGGAGGAGGCTCAATCAATGGGCTATATTCAGGACTTGTTCTTCCTGTACCCTTGAAGAGCTTTCCATTTCGTGTAGCTCCAAACATCAAAGTAATTGAATAACCCATTTTTCACATGAGGAAATCTTAATCCAAGTATTCAAAGATCCCAAATACTTACCTTGCGGTCCCTTGAAGAACCATTGCTCTGATTTGTTGTAGTTGACAAAGGTATCGACCGTGAATTCTACCACAAATCATTATATGAAACGATCAAGCCAGTGATCGACAATGCATGTGATCTGATCTTTAGAGGCTTCTAATCTCCACACTAGCGCCAGAGTCCACACTATTGGCTATCGAGCCTCCATATTCCCATATCGTCTGCCAATTTAGCAATCCACTCGTATACTTCGATTGGGAAGGAACAAAAGAAAATTTTGTGTATATCTATGTACAAATACTTTTCCAACCACAATTCTTTCATTAGTAATGAATTTATGTTTTCTTGTGTTGCAAATACCTAGATCTTTCTCTCCAACCACTCTTCAATTTCCTTCTTAGTTGGATTCTAGTGAGGCGACATCACACATCTATTTATGCAGATCTCGGTCCTAGCTTAGTGTGTCCTAACCAGGGTTGAAAGTTAAGTTTTCCAAACAAATCCCTACATTGCTGGCACTTTCAGCACCAATCCATGGAGTGTGTATTGAACTCTTAGTTGAAGTAGTATGGGGAGGGTGTTGAAACCAAGTTTCCACACCTAAAGATGAGCGTGATGTCATTTTATGCCGTAAACTTGCCTTCGCGTAGACCTTTGCACAAGTCTAGAGGTTGGTTGAAGGAAGTTATAGTGATAAGCTCGTCTTTTACAGAACCTAAAGAAGTGAACCAACCACTTAAATTCCTCTTTGATTACTCCTAATTCTGTATTTACCCAAATCAACTTAAGTGTTCATCAACTTTAAGACGCAACAAGATACTCATCGCGTAAACAATTACTATTACTCGTGTTCATACGATAATATACATCACATAAAATCGCTCATCAATATAGTAATAATTCATAAACCCATAATTCATCATAACATAATAGTGAATTCATCCATAATAGAAGGACATAGATAAACACAGGAATTTCTAGAATAATCCCTTTATTAGTACTTTAGTTCTTCTTACAGATTGAAGACTTCCATGTGCACTCAGCTGCAGGGGTCCATGTACTCAACCGTATACTCTACTCCAAGCCTCTGCGCACATAGCTACAAAACCTCTCTTCTACTTGAATACTTCTTCTCTCTTTCTTCTACTGACCCATTACATTTGCCTTGATCCTTTAGTCTACTTCTTTAGACTTTGTAAGATTCTCCTTTTTATACAATCCCATGGTCTGCGGACCATGGGTGTATCTACAAAATCCAACACAACTTACATAAAAGAAACGTAAAACACTTTATGACACTTTACTATCTATGTGCTCCTCTTACAATATAACTTTGGTATTTTTCCCCAAAAATTGGGATTTTGCCCCAAAATTGAACCTAGGGGACCCTATCCCAAGAGAGGGCACTCAATGTTTTTAAAAAACTTACAACAGGGTTAATAAATAATTTTTTTGGGATGGCCCTAAATTTGATATTCAAAATTTTGTTATAGAATGCTTGGTTTTCGAACAAAATAAAGTTCAGACAATTAAGAGCCCAAATCTGTTATAGCCTTTATCCATTCCAAGTTAACGTTGGGAGGAGGTTTCAATGGATTTTATCACAAGTTTACCCAAGACTAAAGGAAAGAGTGTCATCATGGTAGTAATTGATAGACTTAACAAGTATGCACACTTTGTGCATTATCTCATCCATTTAAGGCTAGTACATTTGCTACTGCATTTATGGAAACAATTCAAGAGCTATGTGGAATCCCAAAGATTATTGTAAGTAACAGAGGATCCATTTTCACTGGAAATTTTTGGATAGAATTATTTTCTTGTCTGGGTACTCAGTTAGCCAATAGCTCATGTTATCATCCTCAATGTGATGGGAAAGCTGATATAGTGAAAAAATGTTTGGAAGGATATATTCATTGCTTTGTATCTAATAAAAAGACACACTGGGTTAAGTTGCCTTTGGCTAAATGGTAGTATAACACTTCCTTCCATACTGTAGCAAAAATGACCCCATTTACGACACTTTATGGATATCATCCATAGTCCATCAGGTCACCTTTTAAAAAAAATCTAATGTTCAAGAAGTGGAAGATCGCACCAAGCATCATTAAGAAGTTCTCAAAATCTTTACATATAACCTCACTTTGGCACAGAATAGAATGAAACAATGGGATGATCAACATCACAGTGAAAGAAGTTTTGATGTAAGTGAGTGGGTATTTCTATGACTACAACCATACAAATAAATGTCCCTAAAGCAAGCTAAGAAGGATAATAAATTATCACCAAAGTATTATAGTCCGTACAAGGTGTTACAAAAGATTGGTATTATGGAATACAAATTGGAGCTTCTTGCATCTTCCTGAGTGCACCCAATTCTCCATGTTTCATGCTTAAAGAAGGTTATAGGTGAGAAGGTCCCAGCTCAAACAATATTTCTAGAACTTGATGAGGAAGGAAAAATAATATTGGAACCTAAAGGAGACACACAATCAACAAATAGACAGCGATGAAATCGATCAATTCCAGAGTATCTCATCAACTGGAAGAACTTACCCACTAAAAATTCCACATGGGAGGATGAGATTTTATACGGAAGCATCCATAACTCCTCAAGCGCCTATACTACTAGTGTAACCCCTTATTTTTATTAGTGCAAACCCTTATTGTATTATCGTGCCACATAGAAGCCTATTATCATTATTGTTGTGCCCTACATATTATTGTTATGTAGGATATGATTGTATTGACACCCCTTAGAGTCCTATATATAGAAAGGAAGTCGTATGATTTGTATCATCCAAAAAAATTTCATTTGTGTAATGTAAAGGAGGTTGCCCCCTCGAAAAGCCTAGTTTTGAGGTCACTGATCTATTTTTTCTTCTATTTTTGGAGCTGGTTGCATTAATTCAATGGTACCCAATTAGATATCTTTGGGATTCAAAGACAAGGGGTGAGGAAGCGTCTGGATGAAATCTAGAAATTTTCGCAAAGATGATCTTCCCTTCAGGCTGAGTGTAGCCATATCATAAGCTCTAGCTACCATATATGTTGTTTTGAATGGTCTCATCCATATGCACTTTCTATTCCCATGCTCACGAATCTCCGAAATCCACATCCACAAGCTCTAGTGATGCATGCCTCAATATGTTGAATGATGAGCACTGCAATTTCGAATCTCATCCATGCCATCATCGGAGTCCCTAAAGTTACAATTAATAGTGATCATCGGGGAAAAGCAGAGGTAAGGAAATGAGATTATATGGCATTGTGAGCTTCTCCACATCCAACCTAATTATTTTGGTATGCTTATTACTGAGAGAAAAAATTGAAATGGAGACGACGTGTTTTCTACAGCAGAATCACTAACATATAGAGCACAATCCATCTGTCATTAAGCATAGTTGGAAGAACTTGAAAAAATATCTTATGCTACATTACATTCATTGCTCAATTGTGTAAAATTAAATAACTTGTGGCCATATTTGGCAAAGTGGCCACTGTTGATATTTCAACACCTATTGAGAACGACGAATCTGAAGAGTGTCAACAACAAAAACATCACAACATAATGCCTATCAGAATAAAAGTACTAATTTAATTTCAAATGAATAATTTTTTTTCCAAATCAAATTTTTTATACTTTTTTAGTTATATAAATAATATATTAAAAATAAAATAAATTAAATTACAAAATTTTACATGATAAATCAAAATTACATTTACTAAATAATAATCACTATAATTACCAGCATACACAAAAAAAAAAGAAAATATTTATTATTTTTTAAAACTTTCACTCACACTAATTATTCTAATTTCCTCGAGATAAATTAAAATATATTAAATAAAATTATATATATTAAATTAATTTATAGACAAAAATATTTCAAATGCTAATTTTGCAATTATCTACGAGAGCCATAAAAATATCATAAATAAATTTTAAAACCAACAAACTATGATCATTCTTCAATGGAAGGGCAAACTTTTTGAACTCATATTGCATAACAAAATTTTTGGTAATACAAGTTCATTTTTATCAAACCTTCACTTTTGGCATATGCAATTTGCACACCATGTATCCAAGCACACTCTCTCTTCTCATGTTCCAACAAACTATAACTCAAATCTTCATTCCAACATGCCTAGAAACATGCTAGTGGAGTCCACTACCCATAGCCATATTATTTTATATTTAAATAACTATATTTATTATTATTAACATCATTTATATAAATATAATATTAGATATTAAATAAAATTTTACTAATATATTAATAGTAATATTTAAATCTATAATATAATTCATATATAATATATAATAACATTTAGTTATAATTAAAATGTGTATTTAGTGTCACCATTATCTTGGCATGAATAATCTATATATTTACAAATTAATTGTCAAATATATTATATATATTTAACTTCGGGTACGTTATAAAATTAACTATAATATATATTATATATATATAGTTATTTATTATGATAATATAAAACAATAATATGGGGAGGCTGGAGTGGGAAGGGTGTTTCTAAACTTCAAAGAAAAGTATGAAATAAAGTTCTCTTGGTGCCTCGGGAAAGCCACCAATAATCAAGCTTAAAAGCGTCAACATCATCAAGGCAATCAATAATTTGATTATTGATGGAGATTTAATGGTGGCTGTATAAAAATGTATGATACTTTCCAAAATTGAAGACCTTTTTTTATTCTAATACCTCTCCTTTATACATAAGGATAGTGTAATTCCTTAGATAAATAAAAAAATTCAAATTCTTCCATGCTAAACAAGCTAATAATAAAGTAGCGGATGTACAAGCAAATATTGGAGTGGAATTAGAGGAAGGATCCTTGCTTATAAACCAACATAGTGATATATGTCATAACCCTTAAAAATTTCATTTATAGTAATCGTTTTCGATTACAGGTAGAGCTCAGGAATTAATATTGAGATGTAGGTAATTAAGAATGAGAGCACAAGGATACAATGGAGAGTCTCGGGAGAAAGAAATGTTAGTAGGAATATAAAGCACAAGTGGATGCGCGACAGAAAGGTGGCCATGACATATGACAAGTGGGATCTCATCCCTTCATTATTCGTTTGGTTAATAAATAGGAGACTAGGCAAGTGCAAAATTTGTACCATGACTAGTTGAGTCAAGTGGAAACTAGCGATGATGGAGAGGGAGGAAAGCGGCTTAGCAGTACTGTAGAATCAAAATGAATTTATGCATGGTAAGATGGGAAGGGATATTGGAAATAATCAGATTCTTATTTAGTTGTTGGTTAAATCATATCAACCATCGAATTTCTCTGGTGTAGGGGAAATAGCAAGGAAAATTGCTTCTGCGAGTTATGGTAGTAGCAATGATGATGAGGAGTCTAGGAAGAATAGGAGTTTTGGGGAAATTGTTGACAGCTCATGTAAGAATATTCACAAAGAAATAATGGAGGAGATTAATGATAATATGGTTGTTTTTTTTGCTCAATTATCTTGCCTTGGGAAGGATATGAAGGTGCACCAAAAAAATGGAACAACTGAATACTGGTTTGTTGAACTTGAGACAAAGTGGAGAACATCGAATTTCAGGCGGAGACAGCCACTGTGGGGATTCTAAAGGACATCTTTGGAATTTTTTATTTCGTTGCTCCATTAGCCAAGGGAGATTATTCTGCTACAAACCGTGAATTGGACCCTGGTGTTGCTTCAAGTGTGGAACTCGGTATGCATACTAAATAATCATAGGAAGATATCAACCCTTGAAGACACGAGTAACAGATGATTTTTATATACATAATCTTATTTTTCATTGAGTAGTAGAATTATGTGGAGTTTTTTGGAGGATATATAGTATGATACAAGTTAAGAGTATATATATGAATTTAGCAATAGCGTCTCTTTCCTTGTTTACCTACACAATTTTGAGACTAATTTCTGTGTGACTATAAGCGACCTAGCCCATTTCTTGTGTTCTTAATGAAAATTTCTACCTTTTCCATTGAATATTTTGTTTTTACATAATAATAAATATCAACCCTTGAAGACACGAGTAGCAGATGATTTTTATATACATAATCCTATTTTTCATTGAGTAGTAGAACTATGTGGCATTTTTTGGAGGATATATAGTATGATACAAGTTAAGAGTATATATATGAATTTAGCAATAGCGTCTCTTTCCTTGTTTACCTGCACAATTTTGAGACTAATTTCTGTGTGACTATAAGCGACCTAGCCCATTTCTTGTGTTCTTAATGAAAATTTCTACCTTTTCCATTGAATATTTTGTTTTTACATAATAATAAATAATAACCTTATTATATAAAAATAAATAATAATATGTATAATTATTTTTAAATATTTAAATCGTATAACTCAAATATAATATATTCAATATAACATGATAATAGTATATTTCTCTTATTATTTATAATACGTATTAAGCTCTCATCAATATGTGAATAAATATTATTAATATAATTGTTATTAATTTTATATTTTATTAAAATAAATTAAAATATCAACTATATATAGATTATATATAAAGTAAAAAATATTTATTATTAATTTCCCAATAATATAGTATAATAAACTCAAGGAATTATTAATATTATAATTAGGGAATCAGAAAATCGAAGGAGAATTAATATTATCAACCGAAAGGATTAATAAATCCTATGAATTAATATTTGAATCGCAAACGATATATAAACCCAAGGGATTAAATTATAAACCCAGTGCACAAATAAACCCAAGGGTTTAATGGTATATACCCAATGAATTAGTAAATGCGAGGGACTACTATTATATACCTAAGTGATCAATAAACCCAAGGGATCAGTGTTAAAAAGACACTAGATTAAGAAACACACATGATCATTAATATTATAAATCGAAGCCACTAATAAACCAAATTTTTCAATATTATAAACCAAATAAATTAATAAACCCAATTGATAAATAGTATAAACATAAAGGATCAACAAACCCTAAGGAATGGATATTAAAAACCCACAGGATTAGTAAACCCTAGGAATTAATATTTTAAACACAACGAGTTAATAAACCCATGGGGTTATTAATATCATATACCCAATGAGTTAGTAAAACAAAAGAATAAATATTATAAACCTAAGGGATCAACATACCCAAGGGACCAATATTAAAAACCCGATGGATTAATGAACCTTAGGAATTAATATTTTAAAGTCAAGGGATTATTAAACCCAATGGATTATTAATATTATAAACCCAATGGATTAAATTATAAGTTACCCAAGCAATTATTAATATTATAAAACCAATGGACTAATAAAATCAAGGGTTTAATATTATAATCCCAAGTAATTAGTAAACCCAAGGGATAAATATTATAAATCTAAGGGATCAACAAACCCAATGGATCAGTATTAAAAACACAAGGGATTAATAAACCCTGTCAATTAATATTTTAAACCCAAAGGATTGATAAACCCACATGATTATTAATATTATAAATATAAGTGATAATAAACCATAGGGATTGTTAATATTATAAACACAAAAAGTTAATAAATTGAAAGGATAAACATTATAAACCTAAGGTATTAATATTAAATCCTACAACTAATATTTAACCCTTAATTTTAGCGTTTAATAAACCCAAGGAATTATTAATATTATAAACCCAAGGAAGTAATATTACCAGCCCAAAGAATTAGAAAACTCAAGGGATCAATGTTATAAACCCAATGGAGCAACAAATGCAAGGGACTATTAATATTATAAACACAAGGGATCAATAAACCCACAAGATTATTAATATTATAAACCTAAGTGGTTAATATTATAAATACAAATGATTAATAAACCCAAGTGATTAATCAGCCCTAGCAATTAATGTTTTAAACTCAAGGGATAAATATTGTAAAAAAATCATCAATAAATACAAAGAATCAATAAAAAACACATGGGATTAATAAACCCCAGGAATTAACATTTTAAAGCCGAAAGGGTTAATACAAGCATCGGATTATTAATATTATAAACCTAATTAATTAGTAAACCTAAGGAATAAATATTATAAACTAAGAGATCAACAAACCCAAGGGATCAATACTAATTAATTTTTTATTAATTAATTATTACTGCGCTAATTATATATTATTATTTAAATTTAAATATTCCACACTGAGATAATATAACATCAATAGTAATACAATATTATGAATAATAATATAATTAATAATTATAATTTAATAAATAATAATATCATTATTTTAAATTTAGTATGTAATTAATTAACAAATATAATGTGGTAGATAAATTAGATATCAAACCAATTAAATATGAAATGAAAAAATTAATAGAATTAGACCATGAGCATAACAAAAGGGCCTTGAACCTTATAATCTTATGTTTAAATGACAAGGTAGATGAGGATACTTTAGCCATAGCCTAGACAGAATTACATAATAGATTACAAATTGAAACAACATGTCTCAAGAAGCAACAAGGTTGGGAAATTCACTGAGAATAAAGGAAGACTAATCCGAATAAAGGTGAGCTCTACTGATAATAAGTATGACATACTTAGTAAAACCTCGAGTCTAAAAGGAACGTGAATATTTATAAACAAAGATCTCAAGATCAAGCAGAATTAAGAAGGGAGGTTCAAAAGGAAAATAAGCTAGGAAGGAAGGAAAATGGGCAATAATCTGAAATAGAAAAGCCTTTATCCAAGATAGAAATCAAAAATATAGTAATAAATAGAAATTCAACATGCTCCAAATTCTTTCTCGGAACTGTCAGGGTTTTCCATGTAACAAAGGCCCCAAGCTATGTTGGATCTCAAATGATGTTGATATTATTTTGCTTGTTTAAACTTGGGAGCACAAAGAATCTAAGGTCCCTAACATAGATGGCTTTATGCTATGGTCTACCTGGAACAAGTGATCCTCCCATAGAGGCATTGGGGGAATAGCCTGTTACATTAAGAAGAACATCTCCCCCCATGCTAGGATTTATAAAAATGACCCTCACAATCAATATAGTTGGAAAGAGATCATTGATATTAATAAAAAAAAGATCTACATAGCAATATGTTATTCCCCACCATCAATTCTAACTTCTATAAGAAGAAGAATCTAGATAAAAATAGTCGCTACAAGGGTTTATAGAATGATATTTCTAGCTTAAGGAATGAAGGTAATATCCTTTTAATAGGTGACTTTAATGCTCAAACTTCAAGCAGCCAAGCTATTATTCTAAGAAATCATTCCAACCCTAATCCTTTTTGGTTAGACAAAGACCCTACATTGGCTAGTAGGTACAAAAGGAGCTTTGAAGACCTCGGAGAGAATTTGTTTGGGTTGGAGCTAGTCAAGCTTTGTAGCGCTGAGGATCACATAATTTGAAACGGTCTAAAGAAGTGGCCCAATTCTAGCCAAATGACCTGCATCCATGGGCTTGGTAGCAGCGTGATAGACTATGTTATTTCCAATCTCCCTTTATACAACAAAATAATAAATTTTGACATCTTAAATGACCACGAGCCTGAATCTGATCATAGGCCTTTACTTATAACTCTCAATTTTTTCATGCATAGAGATCCCATAGAAAATAATCCTTATAGCCAAAAGAACCTAATCTTTGATAGAAATAAAAATGATCTCTTTCTAAATGAATTAAAAACTAACTTGCTTCCTTTATCTAGTATAGAAAACATAGAAGACCTCTATCATAATTTTAACCCTCTCATATTATATTAACAAGTCCTCAATTGAAATTTCAAATAATAAAAGAAATAAAAAAACCAACCCATGGTATGACAAAGATTGTAAAAGTGTGAGGAGGGCAATTAAGGAAGTTGTTGATGAATCTCCTCAAATGGGTAAGATAAAAATATACAAATCCCTAACTAAAAGGAAAATGAGGTAGTACATTCATAAAAGACAAGAGAATCTCTTACACCTCTCTAAGGTAGATCCCAAGAAATTTTGGAGGAAAATGTTGACTAGGAAAACTAAAGATAATAAGAAATATTCTTTACACGATTGGAATTTCTATCTTAAAAAGCTTTATGAATCTCCAAATGTCATGGATAAATTTGAAACCCTGCTCATAACAAAAGAATTTTTCTCATTAGAAGACATTGATTTTGGGGTTAAATGCCTGGAAAATGGGAAAGCTAAGGACATCGAAGGTTACGAGGCAAAAATCTTAAAAATTGGAGGTCCTGTCCTCGTCCCCCGCATCCACAAGCTTTTCAATCAAGCAGTCTAGTAAGGGTTCCCTAAAACATGGACTGAGAGCCTCATTATCCCTATTTTTAAAAGTGGGGATAAAAATAACCCCTCTACTTATTGGAACATTATGATCAATCCTCTCTTAGCCAAGCTATATGGTATTATTTTGGAAAATAAGTTGAGAATATGGCTTGAAAGTGAAGGTAAGTGGGATAAAGGCCAAGCAGGTTTTAGAAGGCACCACTCAGCAGCGGACCACCCCATTACACTTAGGATCATTGTGGAGGAATGTCGTAATGATAAATGCAATCTCTTTTGCTACTTTGTGGACTTTAGAAAGGATTTTGATACTGTTCCTAGAAACAACCTTTCAAATAGATTAGAAGAGCTAAAGGTTCCTTTCAAGTTGAGACCTACCGCTATAAGATTATACGAGAATGTAATTTCCAAGCTAAAAAGAAATGAGGGGTAGTCAAAAGATATTAAATGTAATATTGGAGTTATACAAGGGTGCCCCCTATCCCCAACCCTATTTGGCATTTACATCGACAAGCTTGAAGGTTATTTAGAGGAAGTAGGTTGTGCTGGCATGATATTAGCTGGGATAGTCATCATCCTTATTCTCTATGCTGACGATATTGTTCTTCTCACAAGGTGCCCATCTGATCTTGATAAGTAACTTAGGATTTTTAAGGATTTCTGCTCTACCATGGGTGTGACTGTTAACACTAAAAAAACAAAAGTTATGATTATCAAATCCAAGAAGGAGACTTACGCTAATTTTATGTATGACAATAATAACTTGGAGGAAGTGTATTCTTACAAATACCTAGGAATTGGTATTCATCACAAGCTCAACTAGAACTATAGCATTGAGAAAAGGATTAATGGGGGGTGGAAAGCTTATTTTGGTCTTCAAAGTAATTCTAAAATGGCAAACCTCATATTGTGGAATAAAAAGAAGTTCCTCTTTGAAACTTTAGTCACTCCTATTATCTTATATGGATGTGAGGTTTGGGGTTGTAACATCTCTAGAGAATCGTGGAGAAAGATTGAGCAAATCTAGAAGCATTTTATAACATATAACCTGAAAAGCAATACACCCTATCCTATTCTCCTTATAGAAGTAGGTATTTCCCCTATCGAGAGCCTAGCTATGACTAGGCTTCTATTGTACAAGCACAAACTCAATAACATAGGAGATCATAGACTTCTAAGCTAGCTTTAAATTCAAGCCAAAACCACCTAAGCCTCAAATTGGGATGGTATAAAGACATGAAGGCCTGGTTAAACCTTTGGGAGATCAACAAGAATGATGCTTTGCAAAACATTAATAACATTAAAATATTGTTACTTCTAAGTTCAAAGAAAAAATGTGGTGTGAGAAATATTTAGCAGCTAAAAGAAAATTAAGTTATTATAAGAAGGGCATCAACCCCACCCTAGAAGATCAAAAGTATCTCTCTGTTTTAACTAGATCAAAGAAGAAAATTAATATAACGAAGATTAGAATGAACTCTCATGAGCTCCATAGTGAAACAGGTCGTTGGGTAGTTCCTAAAACACCATGGGTGGAAAGGATCTACCATCTTTGTAAGAATAGGAACATCGAGGATGAAAACCACTTCCTCTTAGAGTGTCCCGCTTGCAACCACATTAGGTCTCAGTTTCATAATCTTTGTCGCAATACTGACCTTCCTAGCCTTTTACGATGTCAAAATTGTAGTGAGCTCGAGAGGCTTCTCTCCAAGCTTTTTGAGCATAGGAATAAAATCTTAAATCAAACTAAATAATTTGTTTCTTTAGGTCCGATAGACCAAAGTTTGGTCTCAGTGGATGTTAACCATCAACATCATCATCATCATCAATAACTAATACATTTAGTAAATTAAATTAATAATAATCAATTAATAATTTTAATAAATAATAACTAATTAAACAATAATAATAATTCAATTATTCATTAAAGTAATAATTAATCAATACTATTAATTATTAAAGTTAGAAATATTATTTTTTATTTTATATTTTAATAAAATAATATAATAATAATAATAATAATAATAATATTATTATTTATTATTAATATTATTGTTAAATTAAAAATATTATTAAACATGACCATGATCCAAGGGATTTATATAAAAACTAAGGATTAAAATATAAACCCCATGAATAATATTACACCCTAGAAATATGAACCCTTATATTAATAACCCAAGGGATTGATATTATATACCAAATGGAATAATCAATCCAAAATATCAACACTAAAAAGCCAAGGAAATAATATTAAACCCAAGGGATACATATTATAAACCCAATATGTATAAACTCTAACATAAATATTATAAATTGTAAAATAAGCATGGTTTACCATGAGTATAAACTCAAGGGATGTCAGTATCTGAATCTCCATCTTTTCATGACATTGAACCACAATAGTTTGTTTGAAACACATCAACAAAAAAATCCTCATGTGATTTTCAACGAAATATAGCTCAACAAAATGGGATTTATATTAAACCCTAAGATTATTATTATAATCCATATGAATAATATTATACACTAGGAATATGAACCCTTATCTTAATAAACCTAGGAGATTGGTATTGTAAAATCAATGGAATAATAAACCCAAGGGATTAATTCTAACACCCAAAGGTATTATAAACTCAAGGCAGTAATACTAAACCTGAGGGATTAATATTTTAAACCTAAGTATAAATATTATAACCTTTAAAATAAACATGGATGACCATGGTTAATTTTCATATCGACAAAAGCTTTGTCACAGGTCCACATTCGACCATGATTATAAGCCCAAGCGATTTCTATTAAACCTAAGGAATTATATGAATAACCCTATGGACAATATTACATCATAGGAATATGAAATATTATGATAATAAATCCAACATATTGACAGAATAGACCTAAGGGAATAATAAATTCAAGGGATTAATACTAAAAACCCATTGGGAATATTATTAAACCAAATGGATTAATATTAGAAACCCTAGGTATATAAACCATAAGATAAATACTATAAATATTAAAATAAACATTGTTGACCATGGTTGGTTTTCACATTGACACAATGTTTTTTACAATGCAATGTCGGACCATTGTCGATCACAGTTGACCATGGTTTATTCTCATATTGAGATAATCTGTGGTACAATGTAACATTCCACCATGGTTGTCCATGGTTAACCATGAATATAAAGTCAAAGGATTTATATTTGATGGTATCATTAATATTATAAACCTGACGAATAATATTATAACTTAAAAGAACGAACCCTTATATTAATAAACCCAAGGGATAGATATTATAAATGCAAGGGATTAATTCTAAAGCCCCAACGTATTATAAACCCAAGGGAATAATATTAAACTGAAGTGATTATTATTATAAATCCAACATATAAAACCTGAGATAAATATACTCTAAAATAAAGATGGTTGACCTTGGTCCTTGGTCCATTTTCATATCGAGACAACCTTTATCGTAATGTGACATTCCACCGTGGTTGATTTTAATATTGACAAAATATTTGTCACAATTTGATATTGTTAACCATGATTGTTAACACAAAGGATTTATATTAAACCCAAGGATTAATATTATAATCTGTATGAATAATTTTATACCATAGGAATATGAACCCTTAGATTAATAAACCCAAAGAAATTCTACACCTAAGTAGACAATAAACCTAAGGAATTAATAGTAAGAAACAAGGGTTTATAAACCGAAGCGAATAATATTATAAACCCTAGGTATATCAATCGTTAGATAAATACAATAAACCGTGAAATAAACATGGTTGATCATGGTTTGCTATGGTTTCTTTTAAAATTGTGACAATCTTTGTCACTATGCGATGTTTTACTAAGGATGACCATGGTTAATCATGGTTGATCTTCATATTGAGACAATATTTGTCACAATGTGAAATTGGACCATGTTTGACCATGATCAACCATGGTTGATGATGGTTGACAATGGTTGACCATGGCTGATTTTTAATTGAGACAACCTTTGTGATAATGTGACATTGGACCATGGTTGATAGTTATATGTGTCACAATGTGACATTGGACCATGGTTGACCATGGTTTACAATGGTCGATTTTCATGTTAGACAATCTTTGTCACACTGTGATATTGGAGCATGGCTGATCATGGTTGACCATCATTATAAACGTACGGGAATTATATAAACCATAGGATTAATATTATAAACTCTATGAATAATATTATACCCTAGGAATATAAACCCTTAGATTAATAAACACAAGAAATTGATATTGCACCCATCATTATGAACCCAAGGGATTTATATTTCACTCAAGATAGTGTTAAACCCAATAGATAAATACTAAAAACCAAAGGGATTATAAAACCAAGGGAATAATATTAACCCCAACAGATTAATATCATAAACACAAGTTGTTTAAATCCCAAGTTAAATACTATAAACCCAAAAATAAATATGGTCAACCATGCTTAACCATCATTGATTTTTATATTGAGCCAATATTTGTTACAATGTGACCTTGGACCATGGTTGACCTTGATTCATAATGGTTGATTATGGTTTTCATATGAAGACAATCTTTTTCATATTGCAAAGTTTAACAAGGGGTGACGATAGTTGGTTTTGAAAACGAGAGAATCTATTTCATATTTAATATTATAATACCCTTAAGCCCTAAAGTTGTAACATTTATATTATAAATTTAAAATAATACAATAATACAAAACAACAATAATAAACACAAACCACATTCAATGTAAGAACCGCATTGCAAAACACAAATATATCAATACAAAATGTTAATATCAATATGTTAATAATAATACACTATAAACCATTAAAACATGATCAACCATCAATACATTTATATCAATAAATTATAAATAATTAGTAAATTGTAAAGCATAAATATCTTAATATCAATACACAAATATATTGATAGTATAAATCTCAAGAATATTGATATAATCGAAAAGAACATGAAGGCCCAACATTAATGTTATAAACCTCGATAATATTTTCATTTACCAAAGGCATTAATACAACAAAGGGACCCATATAAAAAAACCCAAACAATTACAAATCCAAGAGAAAAAAATACAATAGTAACATCTCCATTAGAGAAAAGGAACATAAATGCAAAAAATTGAACAATATGTATTTTGAGAGAACAAAAAGTCGAAACAGGAAAGGAAAAAATCACATCTAATATGAACACATTGGATTGAAAGAAGAACAACACAATAAGACATTTTAACACCAAAGATATACAATTTTCTACATTACAACAACAATGGGAAAAAAAATTCATTTCACTGGCATTGAAACTGAACAAAGAACATTGAAATTGACATATATTTTTTGTTGTCTTTATGTCAGATAATTCCACTACAAAATTGAATTTGAAACACTCTATCAAAAGCCGTTTATTGAATAGAATCTTGGAAAACACAACGAGACTGATAACAAAAGCAACACGAATTCAAATCAATAGGATAATGATCATGACCCTTCACGCTCTCTAACTATTCCCTTCTTGTTTTCTTCGCAGACTCCCTTTGGTGAAAATGAAGCAAGTATTTTACATTCATTTTCATTTCATCTAACACATGAAGATGCTCATAAACAAAAGTATGATGGAAGTTAAATTTTATATCAAGTTTTTTCCGAATATATGAAATAAAATTTATCGATCTAACAATACTGTGCACTTCTGTGGCGTAATAAAATTCATCATTATTCTCCATATGTACATTTCAAAGACAGAATGACAAAATAAAAATTAATATGTGCATGCACAAAAATTCAAACATATAAATATATAAGTCCATTGAGTCTTGGACAGATGGTGATTAGGTGCTCTGTTAAGACACTCCTTGATGTGAAGTCATTGGTTCAATTCCCCACCCCGATCGGGGTGATATATTGGACATGATGATGATGTAGTCTCACGAAGCATAAAAAAATATATACAAATATACATATATTTATACATAAAACATAATACCCCATTTTTATTAATGTTAAAAAACTTAATCTAATAAACTTCATGTTATAAAATAATCTAATGCTACATGAAACAAATGATGTAAAAATATTTATATATATAAAATTCATGTTATTGAACCTAAATAAAGCTTAAGTTATTAAACCTAATGTTTAATGAAATATTTATATCGATATCTTAATGGTAATGGTCATATTAATATATAGACGTGATATTTATTTAATATTAGTATTATTTTTAATATTATATTAATATTATATTATTAATAATATTAATATTTATGTCATTGAACTTAAATAAATAAAAAATTACTAACCTAACATTTAATGAAAATATTTATAATGATGTGTAATGGTAATGTTCATATTAATATATAGACGTAATATTTGTTAAATATTAATATTAAATATTCCCGAATGTGGGTGAAAGGGACAGTTAACGGGACGGTAGCGGCAGGAGGAGCAAGCGTGTGGAGTACGCCCTGCACCACCTTACCTCACCTGTTGTATGCCTTCAATACACCTGAATGCTCATTCAAGACCGAGTTAATGTGGCTTGTCAATCTACACAGGTTCTCCTGCTATTATCCGATGGCGCTCCTCCACCACAATTCAGTTCTCTTCATATGCTTGTTAGGCCTCTTTTCAGGTTTAGTGCTCTGTTTGGAAGATGATTTAGGGGTTCATGGTTTTCAGGCTCGCGGTGCCGCTGCTCTGTTGGTTTTCTTCGATTGCCATAACCCCTTCAGCAATCTCATTAGCATCATGCCCTCAATCTCTCTCAATTATCCAATTGATTGGTTAATTCGGCCCCTTCCAGTCTTCTCTATTCAGAAAAAATTTGTTGTGTGCCATACTCTCTCTACTACACGCAACATGACCATCCTGCAGCAAAGAACGGGTTGTCGTCGGGGTGGATTTCGTGGTCGTCTCCTGCGTCATGCTTCTTCCTCTTCCACAAATACATTTCCTGGAACTACTTCTGAAGGCCATCCTGCTCCGAGGCGAGGTTGTGGTCGTGGTCGAGGATAGAGGATGGAAATATCAAGCCCCCGATACACCCATGAGCACTCAGTCGGCTTTCAAATCCCCTTCACTTTAAGTGACCATTCCTTCATTGCCACTATCACGATTCAGCTAAGTGAGGGACCTACAGGCATGGCCTCAGCAAATCCAAATCCTTCTTCGTAGCCAAGGGTGGAAGACATGCCAAGCACCTCTCAAAATCTTTGCCAGAAGGATGATGCTTCAAAGAATTCTATTTACCGGTCAAGTCTGCCGTGGCATGTTCAAATCGTCCGAGTGAGAAGGTTCCGCCGAAAGAAGAGGGGCCTCCCTCTGATGACGATGACCTCTCCAGTTTTGGTTGTTCGATTGTGGAAGAATCGCCCTCCGCGGCTAAAGTTCGTTGATCAAGTT
Organism: Pinus taeda; assembly: GCA_000404065.3. Taxonomy (NCBI): domain Eukaryota; kingdom Viridiplantae; phylum Streptophyta; class Pinopsida; order Pinales; family Pinaceae; genus Pinus; species Pinus taeda. The sequence goes on along the minus strand of APFE030609334.1, from coordinate 24,840 downwards.
GTCATTATCGTTTTTGCAGCTTTCATGTCTGTTCATGAGGAAATGCTCAGTTGTTTTCTGTCTTTGTTCAGTTGTCTTCTGTCCATGTTAACAGTTCGAGTCAATCGTATCACCTCTGTTACGGAATTTTGGACCACCAGAGAGTCTTCGTTTTGTCATGGTTTGTTTTTGTCATGGTGGTTCGAGTTTAAAGGCTCCGATAATATTACTTGCTCTAGACGGTATGCCTCTAGTTCCTGTGGGTTATCTGTCAATCTTCCATGTGTGTAAGCCATCTTCCACGCTAGACCTCTTGAGGTTCCCGCTAAATTTTTTTGTATTAATAATAAGAGTAAACTTATCCAAGAAAAAATATTAATATTAAATATCATTAACATTAATATTAATATTAATTTAATGTTAATATTAATATTAATTTAATGCTAATATTAATATTAATATTAAAATTAATATTAATATGAATATAAATATTTATTAATAAAAATATTAATAATATTAATATTTTGAAACAATAATTCATGGAAGAGAATTTTAATAAAAAAGGAATAGAATTTTAATAACAATAATATTAATAATTATAAATAATATTAATATTAAATATTAATATTAATATTCACTTTATTTACTATTAACATTCACTTTTTATATTCCAATTACGATTTAATGTCATTCGTTATGAAAATTTTCACCCACTTTTGTATTCCAATTAGTCTCCCTATTTTTAATATTCCAATTTCCATGGGATGTAGCCAATCTCACGGACAATGTAATGTGATTGTCTTTTTGGTGAGAAACTTTGTTTATATTATACCAAAGGTTTGGGTCAAATTTTAAGCAAAATAATATGAATATGCATCTATAGAAACGACCAGTAATATTTATTCAATATTGACTTTAATTAATAGTAATATTCACTTTTAATATTTTAATTAAATAATATTAATATTCACTTTTAGCATTAAATATCATGTTTTACTATCTGTTCATTTCTTTTAATATTTAATATTTCAATTTCCATGTAATGTAGCGAATCTCACTCAATCTCAGTGACAATGTAGTTTAGTTTTTAATCGTAATAAATTATTAATTGGTTAAAATCTAATAGGTTAACAAAAGTGCTTGAATTGCCAAAAATTAGAATGATTTATTAAGGGAATTTAAGACTGGTTTTATTATCAATCTAATTTTTTAATTTCTTATCAATTAAATTTAAATTTCTATTATAATTTAAAATTTAAACTAATTTTTAAAAACTAAAAAGACAAATTTTTATAGATTAAGATAATTTTAGGGTTCAAAAAAATTTTAAATTTTAAATTTAAAATAAATCTATATAGTTTGAGAAATAAAACTTTGGAAAACATTTACAAAAACATATTTTATATATGTGGTGGGTGGTGGGATGAATTATTTAGTTTAATTTAAAGGTTTTTAATTCTTATGCTCAAAAGATTGGAGAGAAAGCCTTCCCGAGCTCAAATTTAAATTTAATTTTTTATAATAATTTAAAATTAAACTATTTTTAAAAATAAAGACAAAAAATTTACACATATATAATTCTAGGGTTTCAAAATTTTAAATTTTAAATTTAAATAAAAGTCTAGATAGTTTGAGAAATAAAACTTTGAAAACAATTAAATCCATATATATATATATATATATATATATATATATATATATATTATATATATATGATGAATGGTGGTGGTGGTGTGGTGGTGGCGCGACGACGGCGGTGGTTAATGTCCACTAAGATGAAAATTTGGTCTATCAGACCCAAAGAAATGAATTATTTATTTTGACTTAAGATTTTATTCCTGTGCTCAAAAATCTTTGAGAGAAGCCTCCCGAGCTCACTGTAATTTTGACAACGTAAAAGGCTAGGAAGGTTAGTTTTGCAACAAAGATTTTGAAACTAAGATCTAATGTGGTTGTACATGAGGCACTCTAAGAGGAAGTGATTTTTATCCTTGATGTCCGTATTCTCACAGAGATGGCAAAACCTTTCAATCCATGGTGTTTTAGGAACTACCCAATGACCTATTTCACTATGAAGCTCATGAGAGTTCGTTCTAATCTTGGATAGATTAATTTTCTTCTTTGAGCTAGTTAAAATAGAGAGATACTTTTGATCTTCTAGGGTGGGGTTGATGACCTCCTTATAATATCTTCATTTTCTTTTAGCTCTTAAATATTTCTCACGCCACATTTTTTCTTTGAACTTAGAAGTAACAATATTTTTAATGTTATTAATGTTTTGCAGTGCAACATTTTCGTCGATCTCCTAATGGTTTAACCAGGCCCTGGTGTCTTTATACCAACCTCGTTTAAGCCTTAGGTGGTTTTGGGTGGAATTTAAAGCTAGCTTAGGAAGTCTATGGTCTCTTATGTTATTGAGTTTGTGCTTGTACAACAAAACCCTAGTCATATCTAGGCTCTCGATAAGGGAAAGACCTACCTCTATAAGGAGAATAGGATAGGGTGTGTTGCTTTTAGTTTTGAGGTTATACATTATAAAACACTTCTATATTTGCTCAATCTTCCTTCAGGATTCTTTAGAGAAGCTATAGCCCCAAACCTCACATCCATATAAGATAATCGGAGTGACTAAAGTTTCAAAGAGTAACTTCTTTCTATCCCACATGACGAGGTTTGTTGTTTTATAATTATTTTCAAGACCAAAATAATATTTACACCCCCCATTAATCATTTTCTCAATGCTATAGTTCGAGTTGAGCTTGTGATGAATATCAATTCCTAGGTACTTGTAGGAAGACACTTCCTCCAGGTTACTATTGTCATACATAAAATTAGTGTAAGTGTCCTTCTTGGACTTGATAATCATAACTTTTGTTTTCTCAGTGTTAACAATCATACCCATGGTAGAGCAGAAATCCTTAAGAAGTATAAGTTGCTTATCAAGATTAGATGGGCACCTTGCGAGAAGAACAATATCGTTATCGTAGAGGAGAAGGATGATGACTATCCTAGCTAAGGTTGTCCCAACACATCCTGCTTCCTCTAAACAACCTTCTATCTTGCCGATGAAAATGCCAAATAGGGTAGGGGAGAGGGGGCAACCTTGTTTAACTCCAATATTACACTTAATATATTTCGACCACCCCTCATTACTCTTTAATTTCACAATTACATTATCATATAACATTATAGCAGTAGCTCTCAAATCAAAAGGAACCTTTAGCTCTTCTAATATGTTCCAAAGGTTGTTTCTAGGAACTGTATAGAAAGCCTCTAAAGTCCACAAAGCAACAAAAGAGATTGGATTTATCATTTCAACATTCCTACACTATGATCCTCAGCGTAACGAGGTGGTCTGTTGTTGAGTGTTGCTTACTAAAACCCGCTTGGACTTTAGCCCACTTACCTTCCCTTTCAAGCCATATGCTTAACTTCCTTTCCAAAATAATACCATATAACTTGGTTAGGAAAGGGCTAATCATAATTGTTTGACAACTAGAGGGTTTATTCATATCCCCAGTTTTAAAAATAGGGATAATGAGGCTTTGAGTCCATGACTTAATTAAAAAGCTTGTGAATGTGGGGGATGAGGATAAGACCTCCAATTTTTAAGATTTCTGCCTCATAACCTTCAATGTCCTTAGCTTTCCCATTATCCAAGCGATTAACTCCAAAATCAATGTCTTCTAATGAGAAAACTTCTTTCGTTGTGAGCAGGGTTTCAAAGTTATCCATGACATTTGGAGATTCATAAATCCTTTCCAGACAGCGATTCCCGTCGTGTAAAGCAATTTTATTATTATCTTTAGTTTTCCTAGTTAGAATCTCCCTCCAGAATTTATTAGGAGCTATCTTAGAGAAGTGTAAGAGATTCTCTTGTCTTTTATGAATATAGTGCCTTTTTTTCCTTTTAGTTAGGGCTTCGTATACTTTTATCTTTCCAATTTTAAGAGGTTCATCAACAACCTCCTTAATTGCTCTCCTCACACTTTTACAATCTTTGTCATACCATGGGTTTGTTTTGCTATCTCTTTTATTTCTTGAAACTTCAATTGAGAACTTGTTAGTAGAATATGAGAGGGTTGTAGTAAAATTATGAGAGAGATCTTCTATGTTGTCTATACTAGATAGAGGAAGTAAATTAGTTTTTAATTCATTTAGGAATAGATATTTTTATTTATATCAAAGGTTAACTTCTTTTGGCTATAAGGATTATATTCTATGGGATCTCTATGGATGAAAAAATTGAGAGTTATAAGTAAAGTCTTATGGTCAGAGTCAGGCTCGTTGTTATTTAAGATCTCAAAATTTGTTAGTACATTGTATAGAGGGAGATCATAGATAACATAGTCTACCACGCTGCTACCAAGCCCATGGATGTAGGTCATTTGGCTAGAATTGGGCCACTTCTTTAGACTGTTGCAAATTATGAGATCTTGAGCACTACAGAGTTTGACTAGCTCCGAACTAGACAAATTCTCCACGATGTCTTCAAAGCTCCTTTTATACCAGCTAGCCAAAGGAAGGTCTTCATCTAACCAAAGAGGATTAGGGTTGGAATGATTGCTTAGAAGAATATGTTGGTTTCTTGAAGTTCGAGCATTAAATACACCCATTAAAAGGATATTTCCTTCATTCCTTAGGCTAGAAATATCATTCTTTAAACCATTGTAACGACTACTTTTGCCTAGACTCTTTTTCTTATAGAAGTTAGAATTGATGGGTGGGGAATAAAAGTTTGCTATGTAATCCCTCTTATCATAAATGTAAGTAATTTATATCCAACTATATTAGTTGTAAGGGTTGTTTTTATAAATCCTAGCATGGGGAGAGATGTTCTTCTTAATGGAACAAACTATACCCCCAATGCCTCTACGGGAGGATCACTTATTCCAAGTAGACCATAATGTAAATCCATTTATGTTAGGGACCTTAGATTCTTCATGCTCCCAAGTTTCAACAAAAAAAATAATATCAACATCATCCGAGATCCAACTTAGTTTGGGGCCTTTGTTCCATTGAAAGCCCCGAGAATTCCAAGAAAGAATCCGAAGCATGTTGAATTGCTATTTATTATTATATTTTTGGTTTCTATCTCAAATAATGACTTTTCTATTTCTGATTATTGCCCATTTTCCTTAGCTTCCTTTACATTTTGAACGTCCTTTCTCAATTCTGCTTGATCTTCTGGAATGAGATCTTCATTTATAAATATTCCCACTCCTTTTAGACTTGAGCTTTTACTTAGTATGTCATACTTATGGTCAGTAGAGCTCACCTTTATTTGTATCATCCTTCCTATACTCTTAGTTAGTTTCCACAACCTTGTTTCTTCTGTCAGACACATTGTTTCAATTTGTAATCTGTTATGTAATTATGTCTGGGCTAGGGCTAAAATATCCATGTATACCTCCTCTTTCAAACCAAATATTATAAGGTTCAAGGCCCTTTTGTTACGCTCATGCTCTAACTCTATCAATTTTTTCATTTCATCTTTAATTGGTTTGATATCTAATTTACTTGCGACACTATTTAGGGTGAGGTAGCTATTAACTTTTTCTTCTAGCTCTTTAATCATGTCCTTCATTTTAAGACTCTCTAAAGTATCACCATCTACTTGCTGGGATGTTTGGTTCATATCTTGGTTTTGTTTTTCTATAACCTGCAACCTAGTCTCTATTGTCTCCATCTTATTCTCCAATAGTTTTATTTTACTTTCTATTTGTATTTGGATCTTGTCTTCAAGAGATGTGAATTTATTTTCCAGCATGGTTGCTAACTCTATTTGTATCTTGTCTTCTCTTTCTTTTCTACATTTCTCTAAAGACTCTATATACTCATAGAGGTTCTGTATAGTAACTGAGCTAGGTCTACCTTTGGTAATATTTGGCAATTGTGGTGAATTATTCATACTTGAAAATATATGAGCACATATGTATTAGAAAAATATATGGAATTTGTGCACCTAGTATCAGTGAGTCGGACCAAAGATGTGCATGCCCCATATTTTTTTTCTATTATCACAAAGAGATCATAAATTATGACCACGAAGATCGTAAATTATTACTGTACGGAGATCGTAAATTATAAAAACAATATAACTATAACAAACATTACATTTATTCCGATTTATATTATAAAATTTATATTTATAAGATTAATGTAGCAACTCTCACTTATTGTGTCTTTTTTGCCAAAGAGTTTGGATAAATTACACCAATGATTTGTATCTCATTTTATATAAAATAATATGAATATATCTACTAATACAATTCTTATTCATCTATAATATCAAATATTCATTTTATTTAATATTAATATTCATTTTTTTATTCCAATTAGAATTTAATATCATTTTCTAACCAATATTTTCACTTCTTTTTATATTCAAATTACACTCTCTCTTCATTTTTCATATTCCAATTCCCATGTGATGTAGCCAATATCACTAACAATGTAATGTAATTTTGTTTTTTTAAGAGAGTTTGGATAAATTATAACGAAGATTTTGTATCACATTTTAAGTAAGAGAATATAAATATGCATCTACATAAACAACCAATAATATCCATTTAATATTCACTTCAATTAATATTAGTATTCACTTTTAGCATTCTAGTTACCATTGAATATAGTTTTTTATCAATCGTTTCATTTATTTTAACATTCCAATTACTCTCTTTCTTCATTTTCATTTTTAATATTTCAATTACTCTCTGTCTTTCAATCTTTTAATTTCTTCCAATCTTTTATTTTATTTTAATATTCCAATTATATCCTATCTTCATTTTTAATAAATCAATTTCCATGTAATGTAGCCAATCTCAGTGACAAACTTTTATCAAATTTTAAGCGAAATAATATAATTGGATTTGCGAAAAGATATTACAGAGGATTAAGTTTTTACCCCTTTTATTGAATTTAAATCAAGTTGTACACAAATGTAATGACTCTTTTTCAAATTAATTTCTCAAAGGAAAATTAATACTATCCATTAATTTAAAAAAAAACACACACATCTATTCTACACGCGAAAACTTTTCAAACTCAAAGCGTTCAAGAAGGAGATCAAATCATTTATATATAATTCTAGGAACAATAGGTATCATATTGTAACACCTCTATGTTAAGAATATTTGTTAAGCAATTAATTTGTTAAGCAATTAATTACTTAACATATTTGTTAAGCAATTAATTACTTTCATTCTGCATAACTCATTCATTTATAATTAAAAATAGAAACATGGTAAGGAAACTTTGCATTAAGATAAGTGGATGAAATTTAATTAATGAAATAATATGATGTGCGGAAATTTTGGTTATGAACTAAGATTAGTAAACAAAAGAAAATTAAATCTTGAATTTCACAAAATTAGAATCAGTTATAAATATTTTCTCTTTCTTTAGAGAGGGAACAAAATCCCCATATCTGAGTGGAAAACACGTCCACAAATGGCTAGAGGATGGAGGATGTGGAGAAAAGGAAATTTTTGTTTATCAAAGTAGAATGTTATTGAACTCACAAGATTCTTGAGGTGAACCTAGAGTCAGTGGAATGGTCAAACTGATTCATGAGTGTATAGTACTCAAATGGACTGGAATAGTCTCAGGAAGATATTGGATGTAATGTGCAATCTCAAGGTTGTGTGGTGAGGTCTTTTTTGTGAAATTATTTTGCTGAGCAACAGGAAAGAAATAAGTAATTCTGCAAGGTTCATGTTTCCTTTCTTTTTGAAACTAACCCTAGATTTTTTTGTGCGATGTACCTAAATAGAAATGCAATTGTAAAATAGCAATGTTGATAGATTTTTTTCGTATAAATTGAAGGGAACTGAGTACATTGAGTAAACAGATAATGTGATACTAAGGAACATTTAATACGAGAATATGAGCCCGTGAACCTAGATAGAATCGATGAATTTAACGGTTCAATACTAAATAGATGTGAGGTCTTTATTTCTTAGATGCTAGTTAGTCTTAAAAACTGCGAACGTGAGCTTTCTTAAGACTGTCCAATGTTCATATAATTAAAATTAGTACAGTACTCGAGGCCAATTGACGGGTTCCAGTGAATCTAGGTTTCATCTTTGGCCAGGTACGAGTTGAGTGTCTAGATAGCTATACACTATGTCATTTACATATTCAGAAGGAACATTAGAAACGAAAAAGCACCCACAATGTATTTCAAACCATGAAAGACTCTAGAAAAAAATCATATACAGTTAATATTTCAGGAACATATAGCATTTCAATGAAAACTCTTCATAGAATTCCATACACAAAACAATTCTTAATAATCCTCTAGCATTCAGTCGAGCAAAAATTATGTGGAAGAACTAAAGTAGTAACGAGAACAACAACTATGACTTGCAGATACTAAGAATAATTGACTAATGCATTCAAGCCTTTTTGTTATATTCAAGATTACGAAAGAAAAAAATAAACGAGGCTTAAAGAATAGACTCCCATCAACTTTTAGTTAACTAAGTTCTTAACAGTGAAAATAAAATGCTATTTCAGTTATATCTCTGGAAACATGAACCATGGGTTTTTATGAAATAACACAATAACTTAACATGCCATTCCGGAAAGAATGACAAAAATGACACACACAAATATTAATAACTTAGTTCGAATTCAAACCAAGGGTTCAGATCTTGATTCCACCAAATTATAATAAATTAAGTGAAATTGAAATGAGGGTTGAAATTCGCTTTTCACAAAAGCTTGAGACCAGGAAGTTCATCTTTATAAACAAAGCAAATAAAGTATACATTCTTATGAAAATATTTTAGCACGAAGCCCATTTTCTCAATACACCATGACCTATGTAACTGGAAATTCCTCGAAAAATAGTTAGACAACCCAGGATTGAATAATTAAGAGAGGTTAACCACTTCCATAGAAAAGTCAGAAAAAATCGAACAGGAAACATTGTACCTAGTTGAAGTAAGCGATAAAAACCTGGTAAATGGAAAAGTCAGGATTTAGTTCTAGAAGTAATGTAGTCGCAACCCAATTGGAAATAGATATACGCTCACTTGTTCCTGCATAACGAATACAAAATATTAAACTCTATCTCTATTTGAGTTGAGAATAAATGAGTATCAATACATATTATACACATTAGCTGAGCAAATAGGAGTCTTGGATGGACCTCCATCGAATCCTAAAGAAACCCTTTGAGTTCAGCGCATACAATGAAGGTAAATTTGGGTAAATGGAAATGTGGAAGATAGTGTTGAAATAATACAAGGTGTCATTTTTAGAAGGACCTTTCAGGACTCTATCATCAGAAGCACTCTCATCAAACAAATTATGTAAGGCAAGTATGAGTTGTTCAACATGAACCACCATCTATGGTCAATGGAAAACTAAAAGAAAACCATGGAGATGGGCTACCCAAGTGTACAAGTTGAGCAACATGTCATAGGGAGTGAAAGTAGTTTAAAACCTTGATAGAACCCTGGAGCCGCAAAACCCTAGTGTATGATGGAACTTCACCTCCAGATTGTAAAGGAGAGATTGTTACGAGGTCTAGGTAGGGTAATCAATAACCATAACCACATCAATGAATCTACATCATTTCTAGTAAAATGCTACAGATAAAAGATGGATGATGGGATATTCGAGAAAGTACGACCAGCTGTGGGTAGATGCCCTATAAGAATTAATTTTGGCCCGCGATCAATACCTTAAGATTTGTACCAATATCACATGAACATTAAACTATAAATTGTTGAAAAATGTGGAGCAAGAAATGCTAAATTTAGAAAGTGCTAAAAGTAGATCTCCTAAAAATAGCATGTATGAAAATAGTAGTTTGGCTAATAAACATTTTGGTGACATTAGGTGAGAGGTGAAACTGCTAAAAATAGAAATTTCTAAAAATAGCATTTCTAGGTCCCTTCCTATTTATAGCAGTCCCTAGTCTATCTATAGGAAGTAAAACTAATTTTGGTCTTACTAGCAGTTTGGAATATTAATTAATTAATTCTCCATAAGTTAATTAGTTATGGAAAAGCAAACTTGAAGTCTTTGTGAGAACATGGAATTATTTTTGCACTGATTGGGGAATGTGTCCTTGATTTGCTCCACTGATTGAGGAATTGAGGATGAGTTCTATAATGAGAGAATCAGTTGACTTAGTTCTAACCAGTCAAGTCCAGTTAGATTATTTTAACAACTTGTTAAAATAATAAAATATAGTTTTTTAATAATTGCATACATGTGACAACTGTTATTTTAGATAACTAAGGATTCACTCATGGATAACTGTTGTATGTCAGTTCTTTCAGAGACCCAGTTGAGATCAGAGAAGGGACAGTGTACTATTAGTTGCATGAATATTTTTCCTATAAAGGAAGCTCGTTTATGATGAGGATTTATCTACTTCAGGTTTGTGCAGTTATTTCAGAGGTCAGTGTTTTCTGTGAGGTGAGAATCACACGGGTTGTAGCTAGAGGACACATGAAAAAATTTGCATAGAAATAGGAGGCTTGGAGGGTAGAGGAGAAGGTTTTTGAGAAGTCTTTGACTGTCTATGAGCAGTAGAGGGATTATACTGAGAGTTGGATAGCTTCTGAGCTAAGGCTTTGTGGAATCCAGACTATATTTCCACTTGTATGATAATACAAAGATGGGGTTTTAGCTAGGTGCTTTCTCTGGGTAAATTCTTCTGTGTTATGTGTGATTGGTTCCTTCTTATCAGTTATATGTGTTCTTATTGATGTTTCTCATGGTTAATTAAGCTTCCGCTAAATTTTTTGTAGAAGTAGACCAAGTGTTTTGCTTTAGTACATTGCATTACCAGGTTGATCTTCAGGTGGGAAATTTCTACATGGTATCAGAGCTAGCTGATTTGTAGAAAAAGTTCTACATGGTAGCAAAGCTAGCTAATTTGTAGGAAAATTTCTAAAAAATTCTACATAAATTAAATGTTCTTTGAGGAGAGGGGTAATGTACCTATTCCATATTTACATAAATCATAAATCATATGTATAAGTGTAATTCATGAGTGAAATGATTTATATTTATGTTAGTGAAACATTACTATAACATCATGGTTGCAATGTGTTAATTTGTAAATTTCATTATTATTATTATATGGTAATTTAATTTCTTAGGATTAGGGAAAACATGTTACACATATAAATAGGAAAAAACTAAAAAATTCAATAAAAGATATTCTCTATCGTATAATTAAAAACTTGATATTACGTTTCAAGAGCTTCTGAAATTCATAAATGAAAATCTTGGTCTGAGATGGGTTTTACCACATAGTACCATCAAAAAGAAAATTATTGCCAATTGGATTTATATTTGAAAAGAAACCCTCCCCTCAGCATTGATAATTATAATAAATGCCTAAACCTATAACAATTGTGCCATTTTTTTCATATCACATAGGTATTATACAATGAACATTTTACCACATACATCCAAAAACCCTAAATTTCATCATTACTCCCCGCCAATGACAAAAATAATCCCATAGAATCTAACTCATTGCCTTCTTTGAGATTAGATAATTGGGTTCCAATTTCAATTGGGTACCTATTTTAAATTATGTGCGCTCTTCACAACATATGAAGTTTCGAAAGTTAAACACATTAAATTTTGTGCGCTCTTCACAACATACAAAGTTTTGAAAGTTAAACCTATGAAATTATAGGGCCATCTAATGGAGAAATATAAATCCTTGCGATCATGCTAATGACCATTTTTATTGAGAAAGGCTAGTTTTAAGTTTTTTTTTAACATAAGAACATATTTAAATTTTTGTATATGGGTTCATAGAGATATATGCTAATTTTTTTTTATACCTCATACCTTGCACTGTGGCTTAAAAAAAATAATAAGATCCTTTCGACTGTACCTTAATCTATACGGCTTGGCGATCTTCTATATCATATCGAAAACCTGTGAACCTCTATATCATATGGAACATCGACGAACCTGTTTACCACAATGTTTTAAGCTCCTTTAAGAAAAACGTTAATAGAATTTAAGAAATAAAGAAACAATGAATGATAAGCCTCTTTGAACCTATATATCAAATTGAACTTGCACAGTAAACCCCTAACATGCTTAGTAAACATTGTTCATCAAATGGAACTTGCACTATATGTTGAAATTTTCTCACATATATGTTTACTTATCTTATTTATTGAGTTGTTTTGTGGAATCTAAGGAGTCAAACATTACAATTGAATACGTTTTGAAATAAAAATTTAATAAAGAAAACTAAAAACCTCCACACTCATTCCCCTCTACGCACACAATAAAATAGGCAATGGCATGGTCTTATAAATAGGATCTATTACAATGTGGGTTTATTATTAATTTTGATTCCAGCAATGGCAACCAAACCCATCTAGCACACACAAATAACATACATTTTTTATTAATATTTATATCATAAGGTGTTTCCCTTTGAAAACAATTCCCCTAGATGCCACCATGTACCCGTCTGTAGTGTAGGATTGAATGTTAGATGATTAAAGAGTCCTCTTAGATTCGATTGAAATTGTTATAGTAAGCTACCTAGGCTACAGAAAATGATAAATTGATCATCTGCATCGTACAACACAAAATCTCATGATATTTCTTTATCAAACCACCACGATGCTTATAGGTGGTCACATGCATCGCTCTGCAACTGGTTATCATTCCTTCGTCTTCACGTGCACAAAGACCTCACTTCAAGTGTTGAATGCTTAGTTACTTTCTAGATGTAGCGTTCTGTGTTTTCCACAACTTCTCTTACGCCAAAAAATTATGATTCTTGTTAATTGTTGTCAACTAAGATTTTTCCTTTATATTACTTTCAAGTTATCATATATGATTATGGCAATGGTTACAGGAGTCTTATCCTTTTATTTATAGGTGATTAGAAACAACTTTGAAAGCATGTACCTATATAGTTTTTCTTTTGTTTAGTTTTAAATTAAAAGTCATCTCTCCTTGATACAAATGTTCTGGATGGGTTAATGGACAAGCAAATCTTTCACAAGTATTTTTGAGTACCTTCAGTAGTTAGAAATTTTCTCTAATTTTATAGTGGTTTGATTGTAGTCAAAGTTTATATACAAGTGAGATCTTGTTTAGCTTCTGGGTGTTTACATGTATGTCTTTATGATGCCTAGGTGATTCAGTCTATTCCAAGTCCAGTTATTCTCTCAAAAGAGTTTAACCAGTGACCTCCCTTTACCAAGTACTCTTGGAAACCATTTGGAAGTTTGGCCTTAGAGCTCAAAGTATTGTTGTTTTCCATTCATCTTTGGTGATAGGGTTTATTCCCTGTACTTAGGGTTTTAACCTTGTAATTGTTCCTTTTAGGTTTAAAGGGGTTTTTGTAGCAATTTAGCTTTTTGTAGAGGTTAATCTATAAAGGACGTTCCCTTTTTCATTTTTCCCAAGGATTCATAGTGAAGTAAGGTTAGATATGTACATTACTGTGTCGCTACATTTATTTTCAAGTGTATTCTACTATGTCAACAAATTATTTTTGTCCCATGAATAATGTTGAAGTATAATGTTGCTATATTAAAGTTGACAATCTCATGGAGATAAGGTTTCTGTTGCCAGTCTCCTCTACATTGAATTTAGCTCAAGCATAATTAGCTGAGACTTTTTGGTTTGATGCTAACGAGAGGGAGTCTTTTAAAATATGAGTGCCAAATTCTGCAACATAGTGTATCAGACATACAAATTGTCAAGCCTCTATCTTTTTTTAATAATATAATTCACTATAGATGTCTGTTGAGAGACAAAGAGCATAATGAAGTCCTATTAGAGTGAATATATTCCTTGTGTCTCCTTAGAGTCTTGATAAATTCCAATACCTCTCTATTTTCCATGTCTATGCTAAGAGGCCCAAACTATTCCAACAAGACCATGCTGAAAAACGTAATTCTAGAATGAGAGCCACGGTTCAAGAGAAATAAGGAGAAGGATACAGACATCTTGTGCATCCTCAACAGAGAACATAAACCAAGATAAGAGACCCTTCACCATGAAATCCTAAAGAAATTCCTTGCAACAAGTAGTCCATATGGAATGAAAACAAGAAATGGAAATCCCTAGAGAAACATAGCTGAGAGACCACTCTCTTCCAAATCCCTTACAAACTTTCTTCACTAGAAATGGAGAACCAAACCCAAAATGTTGAAGCGAAAACGATCACCTTTACCACAATATTTTGCTATATTCTTGAAATTGAAATAAAATAACTAGGGCCCTAGACAGATCACAGAGAAATTGGTTACCAGGGGACCTAATGCTTGAAGGTCTTAATCATATATGTTCCCAATTCCTTTTCTTCCATATCCCATTATCCAAAAAGTGACAAATTTTCATATTGAATAATTCAATAAACAAGGTTTTTATTAAGTCTTGCATGTGAGAGAGGCTCTCATACAAATCTAATTGAGCTTGTATGTTTGATACTGAATCGTTAGGGTAGTAAATGCAGATATATCTGTGAATTTAATCCAATACCCACCTTTGGTTAGTTCGGTGGCCTCCTTGACCTAAACATAAACCTCTACATTGAGCTCTCACTTCACATGGTAGAATGAGATTTTTCTTAATGGGCATGCCTCCTTATTAGGTCAAGGCTTTTAAGACATGAATTAAAGGAAATTTGAGCCTAAACGTGCCCATGAAATTTTCACGTACATAATATGTAAACAAATCAAAATCCTATAAATTTAACAAGAGGTACATGTAAATATTTTGGAGGGAAAATAAAGAACTACTTTTTTAAATTTATTTTTGGCTTATTTCCTTATAGATTTACTCAAGTTTCAAGTGTAGACACTCATTGGATGCAAAATTAAATTTCATATCCAATGAGTACCCATTATGCATACTTTTGAAAAGACCCACACTGATAAAAATTGAAGATACATTAAAAAATTGTTTTTAACATGTTTTTTAATGTATATTAAACTTTTATCAATGTGGGAAATCTCAAAAGTATGCATAATGGGTACTCGTTGGATCAGAATTTATTTATGCATCCAACAAGTTTCTACACTTGAAATTTAAGTAAACCTATAAGGAGATAAGCCAAAAATATAATTAAAAAAAAGAAGTAACTTTTTTCTTTTGCCTCCAAAATTCATAACTCTTACTTTATTAATTTTTTATTATTTTATTATTTTTCCTTAAGAGGCCACTTTTACGTTGAAATTTCCTCTAATGATTACAACAAACTTGCTATCCACTGGTGACATTTTTCGAAGCATTGCTCTAATGATCACTCAGGACTCAGCTAAGACAATCACTGATCTACCTTAGCTTCGTTTGCTAAATGGTCCACCCAAGGCACCAAGTATATGATACTACCTTTTACCTTTGGGATCATAGAGTATCCTCTTGCACCTACCACCCCTTTTATTTTTAATGGACATGCGATAGGCTTTCATCCACTTATGTGATCATGGGTCATGAATTGTGTGAATATTGTACTTAACTATGATAATCTTATTGGAATGTTTGAATTCTAATACAATAGAATATAAGTTTGCAGGATGCATGTAACTATTGCAAGTATGAATTTTTTTCTATATGATACTTGGGTGGAAAGGATAACTCTTGAAAAGTTAGCTTTGAATTACATGTTGTCATATAAATGTATAAGTCATTCAGTAAAATGTTGAACAAAGTCAAAGAACTCCAAATATATATCTCATAAATATAAAAAATAAGTTACTTCTTTGATCATTTGATTTTCCAGATTCAAATGGTATTTTGTATCCATGATGATTACATAAATTGTATAAGTGTAAACTTGAAAGCATTTATTTCTGAGTTTCAATATATTGGTTAACTTTACACCTAGTTGTTCTTAAAGACATGATTAACATATGTCTGTATGTTTATGTATGATACTTATTCTACAAAACTGGATTTTGGAGGTCATTCACATAGGATGGGTTCATCCTACCATCAACCTAGAAAATCCAAAAAAAGATGTAGTAAGTAGACTTTGAATTTTATTTGTTTTGTTGTATGTGGAATTTTAACATATAGAAAATACTTAAGTATAAACTAATTCAAAGTTCTCTTTAGTTTCCAGTTCTTCCTTCATCGCATGGATACATTTTACAACCAGTCTTATTTCAAAAAATCTTTTCCAGGATATGAAATTCAGTGTTGGATAAAAAAAGGAGAGATTAGACATTAAAGTTGCTTTATCCAATTATTTTTTATTTGGAGGTCACAATTCCTCTCTTATTTTTTCTCCTTATGAAGAATCTAATGGGAACAAACCTTTTCCTTGATAATTTTATGATGTCATATGCTCAAGGTTGGAAGTGGTTTGGCTTTCGTGGTGAATCCATTTTTTGCATTTAAAATGCATTTGTATATATGTCTGAAGAATTTCAAACTTAAAACTACTGTGTATATGTCAAATCACAAGAGCATCACAGATATAAGCAAAGCAATTGAAATGAATTAGCTTAAAGATAACATAATGCAGATACTCCTTGTCTTCTAAAGGAAATACAAAATTAGTTATGGTTAGATGTTGGAAGATCACTTTTCTCAACAAAAATACAGTTGCAAATGCTTTTCCCCTTAGCTTTGTTTGTTGGACAAAAAACATATAATCTTAGTATTACATGAGACCACAAATTAACTAATCAATATGAAGATCCCACAAGATGATAAATCAAGCTACATTTTTTGAGAATGCAATGGATCTTCACTTTAAATACAATGACTAATGTTCTGTTTGAAGAAAAAATTTCCAAACATTACTTGATATCAAACAATGAAACACTATTGCTAAAGAATAAGAGTGGTTGTACTCTTGATTGAATGACTTGATTTCAAAGGAAGAAATTTTGCTAGCACAAAGCATCATGATAATAATGATGAAAAAAACTCTCGTGATAATAGGTATTGATAAGATTACCCAAATAAATTTGTTGTAAAAAGCACCACACATTTTCCAACTACATAAAATGGATTGTGTGACCTTCAAATTTCCAAGAAAGTTAGCTTGTTCTATGGCTTTATTTAGAGTTTGATTGAGATTTTAGATCAGAAAAAATGTTTGAAACAAATTTTGAGTCTAATGTACTTTATAACTAATATTTTTTTCATGGTACAATTATGTCAGCACTTCAAATTCATTGTGTTTGGAGTGTACAGAAGGCCTCTGATCAGGCTTAGCATTTGCATGGAATTGATTGGATATACATTCAAGAAAATATTTTCATCAATATGCATGTATATGAGGTCCATTTTAAGGTGTTTGTGAACTCCTATGCAAAATAAAAAAATGTATCTATGATAATATATGCATGCTCACATTCTTAGTAGTGAGTTGTATAGTATGAACTTACCAATAGAGAAATTGCAAGCTCATTTGACAAAGTTTAACTTTCAAGCTGTGGAAAAGTCTCGTGAGATCTGTGAGGGAATTTTTTTTGGAACTTCTTGTTGTGAAGTTATTAATAATATATTGATATGAACAAAACAAGTGCAAACGGGGAGGCTTTTCCTCATAAGTTTCAATCAATCGCAGCTATACTTTTGGAAATAAAACCAATTGCACATAGGAAAAGTAAATTTTTCACAGAGCAATAAAGACACGTAGAGGTACTACTTTAGCCTCAGATAAAGTTGATATACTACATTTAGTTACCAAATTTTGTTTGTTTATTTCCTTTTGAAAATGTGGCATGTGGTTTAGCTTCCTTACTTGACTTTTAAAACTAATAAACGGGCCTTGTTTTCTTCTTTGTTCTTGACATCTTATAATATTCCTAAATTTCAGCAAAGAACACAACTATAATTTTTTTTGAAGAAGACTCGAATAAATTTTTTAATAAAATCTGCAATTAAAGTAGTTGGAGCATGATTTTAAACAAGTGCATTACCAAAATTTATAATGTCCATCCCAATTCGTGAAAGTCTTTTTTGGATGCATCTTTCTTTGAAATCCGAAGATGATCATTTCTAAGTCCTTCCTGGAAAGGACAACTTCATATTTCATAGACAACTTATCTTTTATGTTGAACTTTTTCAAGGATTCGTATTCCACTCACATCCTTATCAAACAATCAGTTTTGGTTTGGCCAATAATTAAAGTGGACCACAGTAGTAGGGGTTGGTCTCTTGCAATTTTGTTTTGTATATTTTTTCTTTTTGCATGGAGTCTAGATAAGTTTGTAAGGTATCTAATGTGTAGGCGGAGTGCCTAGGTTAAAATATATTGGTGGTCCTCATCTCTTTAGCAGGTAATCTGGAAATTTAATGATTTTAGCATCCACTTGCATTTTAACAAAGCCTTAAGTTGGACATCGACATCGAGATCCCAATTGTCTATTTATTTAATGAAATAATTTCCCTTTTAGACCATTTTCTTTCCTTTCTAAAAAACCAAGAGGAACATGCAAATCATATTTTTCACCATTCAACTTTGTTCTTTTTCCTTTCTGAAAAGAAAGGAGTACCAGTTTAAGAAGCAATATAGAGTATGGGAGCAATCCTAATAGTAACACTAATTGTGATAGAAGGAATAACATTGATCTGAGTATTTCCAAAGAGGAGTTTCGAAGGAAAGGCGCTTCATGATACTTCGAAGAGAAGATCCCCATTATAGCAAATAAGAATAAGACTTTGAAGAGGATTTTTCCACTACACAAAGATATTAAGGCCTACGTTTGGTCTAGATAACAATACTTCTGTTCCTTGACCCAAATGCTTGTCATAGTGACCGTGACTTATTATCATTTATTGTCAAAGAATGTAAAGTGATATTCTAGTTGGAGGCCTCATAGGATCGGGTCATTACCAAATTTGAACCTGTCACCTTGCAATACGGAAGAGAGGCCACTTCTATTTTGAAGACTATCTTTTGGGACAATGGGATTTATGCGTGTTGGTTGATATTTCCCGTGAGTTTGGCTAGATCTGATGGTTTAAAGTTATAAATTAAGTTAGATCTATTTTTTCCCTAGTTCTATACAAATTGTTGCTTAAGTATGCCATTTATGTAAATCTTTTTTTCATGTACTTTGTACAAAATGTTGTTTGAAAATGGAAAAGAACAAATATTCATAAAAAGAAAGTCAATTGCTTTTGCATTTGTTTATTATTTTGTAAATGTGCTACGTGGATGATAGTTGTTAGTTTTCTTGTGTGATTCTGATAAGATGATAAAACGACTTTCATTGATTTGTGATTAGAGAAAATGAAATTGTGACATGATTTTATCGAGTTTTAAATTTATTTTCTTAATGAATGAGGCAAGTTATGGTTTCTTTCATTTTAAGATATATCTAGGTTACTTGAAGTGAAGTCTTATTTGAATTTCAGATTGTACTGTAGAATATAGCTTGTTCTTCACTTTGTTACAATGAATTTTAAATTTTGATTATTTTAGAGTTCCATGATCTATATCGTTATCAAAAATGTATTTCAGAACACATCTCGGTTTTGGAGTCAACATTTTGAACCATCTATTGTGGTTCATCTTCAGGACATTGATGAAAAATAAGCTTTTTCATTAGGTATAGATAAAAGAGATGCCTTAGGTTCCAGAAGTAGACATTGGAAAATTGGATAATAAATTAAAGAATTTGAGTTTTATAATGAACGTTAACATATAGTTAGGTCAAAATAACATTCAAAGAAGTTAATTAGTCAGCAAATTATAAGATAAAAAATGAATAAAA